>JAQQAE010012230.1:0-13257 GCA_029823295.1 Pseudamia nigra | reverse complement strand
TTTTAAAAAATCACAACTTTTGATAGAAATGAGCTAGAGACTCGCTTCTTTTTTTGACATACTCAGAAATTTATGCCAGGCCAGATTAAATCATCCAACGGGCCGGGTCCGGCCCGCGGGCCGTATGTTTGACACCCCTGCGCTAGAAGGCTTGAAAAGATAAAAGGTAGAACAAACACAGCAAAGTACACAGAGATATTTGTGTGGAAACAAGTGATACTATTGTATGTTTTGTATATTTCTTTCCTCCTCTCCTCTCCACTCGTCCTCATCATAGCTAATTAAGAGTCCTGATGGCGTACACCAGTGGGTGATGTGTCTCGTCTCCACACAGCCAATCAGGACCTGCTCCAGCCCCAGTATAAGAAGCAACCTGCCATGAGGCTTGTTCTCTGCTTGACCTCCAGCCTGTCTGTTGTGCGTAGACCCTTTGAGAGTTGGGCTCAGACTTTTGATTCTTGCTGCTTTTATTAAAACTTTGAATCTTTTAAAATACTGAGTTGAGTGGTGGGATTAGGGAACACACTAGTTTATTGCTTGGTTATTGTGCACTGCTGTTTTGTTTTTGAGAGTCTTTTTTTTGTTTAGCAGAGCAGCATTTGCTGTGTGTTCTTTCTTTTTGGGTACAATAGTGCACTATCAGACCCAACTTTTTTTTCCTATGTTTTGTTCTCCCCTTGCCTCTAGAGACTTAGGCCTTGTAAAGAAGAATGAGTTCTTGATGACTGGGTAAATAAATAAACAAAATGACATAAAACTACCATGTCCCACTCTCACACATTTTTCCCAAAGATTTAGTTCTTATAAAGCTCATCTCATTTTGGAAAATCTACTTTAATCTAAGTGGAAAATAAATTGCTCAGTTGTGTAAGTCTTACTTTGGATTGTTAAAATGTTTTAACATGAGATTGTTGCATTGTATTTCTTTAAAGTATTGTAGGGGTTACGGGTTCTTGTGTTTGAAGGAAAAACCAGATGGTATCCAACGGACTTCTTCTCATAACTTTATTAAAGCATTAAGCACAAACGCGAACGCTAACACAGCCACACACACAAGGCTGGTCCTCGCTCGACCCCCTCTCACCTGGAGGCAGAAGCTATATCTACACTACACTCTCTTTCTCACTCATCCAATCAGTCACAAAATCAGATCCAAATCATGCATACTTCTCAATCACACCATCTATGCCTAAAACACAGACAATGTTACATTTACACAATTGCACCAATATCACTTATGCAACACTCACCCTCTTACAATATCTTTCAGTTTTTAAAGAACACATGGCAAGGTGACAACATGACTCAGTCTGCCAGAGAACCACAGTCTGGGAGAATTATTTTCCAGGAAGACAATGACTTAAAGCTACAGTGAAAACTGCACAGAACTGATTTAAAGACAACATGAGCCCAGACCTCAATCCAAGAGAATTTGTGGCTGAACTTGAAAAGGGAAGTTCACTCCTGATCGCCATCCAACAGGACTGAGTTTTAACAGTTTTACCAACAACAATGGGGTAAAAATGCTTGACAGAGGCCTACTTGAGAAAATCAAAATGAATTAACAAAAGCAAGAAAATGGACAAAAATGACCAAAATATGCAGCAAATAAAAGAACAAACAATAAGATGAGCAATTATTAACCACTTAAAAAAGAAAATAAAAAAAAACACCATCCACATATTGAAGAAAATGAAAAAAAGGATCAGAATGTGTGACAAAATGGGCAAAATATGTAATACAATGAACAAAATCAATAAGATGAATAATTATTAACTATTTACGAAAGACAATGAAAAATGATATGTCAAATAGTCAAGAAAATGAATAAAGATTGTCAAAATGTATGACAAAATGCACAAAATATGTAATATGTAAGAAAATGAACAAAATTACCATAATATGCCACAAAATGAACAAAATATCTTCTAAAATAAACAAAATAAGAGAATAATCAATAAAATTAACAATTTTAACCACTTAAAAAGAATAAATATGAGACATATAGTCAAGAAAATCAACAAAAAATGACCAAAATGTGATAAAATGCATGAAGTATGTAATAAAATGAACAAAAAAGACCAAAATCTGCAACAAATTAACAAAGCTCAGCAAAATATGCCATAAAATAAACAAAAGGTGCAGAATACTGACAAAAAGGTGGCAGTCAAGTTTTTATTAACTGGCATTACTTAATAGGAATTTGTTTTTACTTTGACACTAGTGTATTTTTCCCTAAATTCTTGTAATAAAAGAATACATTTATTCTCCACTTTATAATACAATTAAAACTGAAAAAGGATCAAATGCAGTGTAGAAAAATTACTTCTATAAAGCTGAACGTAATTACTGTTCTCTGTTTGAACATAATCATATGCATTAGTGGTTTAACGTCTGTCAGTGATATGAGTAAAGTCATGAAAATAATGAGGATGAATAATAAATATGAATGAGTTTCTCTGTTCTGTCAGCTTGTACTTATTTTGGGTGCATGCACCTCGGACTCCAGAGACTAACTGCATTTTTACTGCGTTGAGATGGAAGGATGTGAAAACAGTGAGCGCTGTTGGACCTCGGTTTAGACAGAGAATAATGTGTGATTTTTAAAATGACAGAGTTGAGAGCAACATTTTTTGATGTTACTTTCTTATTACTGTTCATATATATCGCACAGTGAGAGGAATGTTGCGTCTGTGTGTCTCTGGGGGATTTGACACAGTGTCCTAGTTCCACTTCACCGTGACACAGATGAAACTAAACACATCGTTACAGCACAAAAATGTGGTCATTTGTACCGGTAACTTCACATTTGGGACATGTTCCTTTCAATGACACCAGGAGCCTGGGTGATTTCAATCATTTGTTCGATTTTTGTGACAATTAAATAAAAAATAAACAAATGAACACAGGCAACAAAATGAACAAAACATGGACCAAATAGTGGAGAAAATGAATGATAATAAGTGACAATATCAAGAAAATGTACGAAATAATCAGACAAAGATGAAAGATGAAGGAGGCAACAGAATGCACAAAAATAAACCCAGTAAAAAAAAATTTAAAAGATCAAAATACGCAATAAAATAATCAACAAAAATAACAGAAGGTAACAAAAATGAATCAAACTGTTGAGAAAAGAGACAAAAGAAGACAACGAATCCAAATGAACAATAAACACAACAAAATAAGCAATCGAATGAATGCATTTGGTAAAATATGCAATTAAATGGCCAAAATAAGCAATAGAATGAGAAAAATATACATTATGATGCACAAATAAAAACAAAATATGTAATCAAATAAAAAGGAAATGAAACCTATTAGCAATAAAATAAACAGTAACTGAGCAAACTATTCAATAAAATGAATTAAAATGAAAAATATAAGCAATAAAATGAAGCAAAATGAAGAAAGTAAGCCATAAAATTAACAAAAAAGGAATGCAATGTGCAATATAATAAATTAAAATGAGCAAAATGAGCAATAAAATGAAGAAAATGAGCAATAAAATGAACAACATAAGCAATATAATGAATGAAAGTGAACAAAACACTACAAAAAATTAAGACAAATAAATCTGCCAAAGATTAACAAAATAAGCAACTATTTGCACAAAAATGAGTAAAATCACAAACAAAATGAGCAAAAATATACACTTCATATCATCCGATACGGCAAAAGTATTTTTTTTAGCATCTAAGGGATTTGACACAGTGTCCTAGTTCCACTTCACCGTGACACAGATGAAACTAAACACCTCATTACAGCCAAAAAATGTAGTAATTTGTAAGTTCACATTTAGAATATGTCCCTCTGCATGACACCAGGAGCAGGTTGTAAACACTGAGGGGGAGCCTGGCTGATTTGCAGCCTCGAGTCGCCCTTGGATTTCATGTCTGCTGCTAACGTACGTGTAAATCATGTCTTCGGGACTGTTTCTGCAAATGAAAAAGGGAATGATTTGTGTGGATAAGTTAACCCCCCTGTGGTAAATCCCGATAGTAAAGTCGTGGAGGATTTCTGGGCACTGCCAGCCTCTCAGGACACGGGCCTGGGACTCTGATCACATATCAAACATGAAGCTGAGGCACGCTGTCTCGCTCATTAGACAGACCTAAGACTCATGATTTAATGTCTTGATGTTATATTCATGCTGAGCGAGCCAGGGGGCACGCAGGAGCATGGGACTCTAAATTAAAACACATTTAAAGTAATTTTCCGTGGAATTCCTACAACATGCAGAGTTTAAAATAAAACTAAAATTGGAATTAGAGCTTGGATCCTGGGAGACCTGCACACAACTTCACCCAAAAACCATAATCAAAGGCTCAAAGGGTGCACTTTCTCCACAGACTCCGCAGACTGTTCGGCGTGAGCGCAGAAATAATATATGGATTAGCAGCCTGGTTTGGTTCTCTCACTGTTCAGCGCAAATCCAAGATCAAGAGACTGGTTTTAATGGCTTCAAAAGGTGACTCGGACAAGAGATCTTCAATCACTTAACTGGATCTATGAGACAACCATCCTTACACAGGCTCTAAGAATTCTGTAAGACCCAACCCAACATTCTTTATTCTGGCTACGATATTTTACCTAAACTACAGACACTACAGAGAAATCCGACACAAGTCAAATTGCTTTAAACTCTCCTTTCTCCTGATATCTGCTTAACAAACCACCCGCTCTCTTAAACAGATATTAGTTCATCCAACTTTTTTTTTTACCAGTATCCCCTTGTTTTTGTTGGTATTATTTTAATTGTTTTAAGCATATATGCCTTTTTATTTTTATTTTTGTTTAATTTCCACTCTATTGTGTAATTGTCTTATGAACTATTGGTTTCATTAGGGTCTATCTAATTTTAATTGAATTGGTTTTATTTTCTATTTATTCCCTCCGCTGCTCTTGTGTTATTGGTTGGTCTTATCACAATTTGCGCTTGCTTTTTCAATACTTATTTATTGCATATTTGTTCTTTTTTTGAGGAGCAACAGAGGTGGACTTACCAAGTCGAACCATCATGTATGCAGAAGTACTAGTACTGTACATGAAAGAAGGCAGGTTGAATGTGAATCCACTGTGACACAAACTAAATGCACCTTGTGTTTTCAATACACACTGTTGAATTATTAGGAATAAATGTGTAAATTGAACACTGCCCTGCATGGCTGTGCTGTCCCAGACAAATTTCACTCTTGGACAACAAAGTTTATACTTACCCTTATCTTTCTCCTTATCCTTAGTACTTCATTTTTTAATAGCTGATTTAAAATCTGAAAGATAATTGAAACACGCTTTATTCGTTTATTTTTATTTATCATTATTATTATCATCATTATTGTCATCATTGATGTTGTTCTTTCTGTTGTCGTTGATCCTACAATCCTGAGTGAAATTTAGGAGTCTCATGGAATATGTGGCACTGTAAGGCAACAAATAATGGTATAGACCTGCAACTAACCCTAAACTCTGCTGAACCAATATAGTGCCAATGGATTTTTTTGTATCTTCACTACATACAGAGCTAAATCCTAATGAAAACCACCATTATGGAAATATCGATTTCTGTGAATAACTATTGAAGTAATAATGATATGAATGTGATTCCATTGCTAAGAGTATGCTTTGATTAGGTTAAGAAATCTAATAATGTAGATAAAATAAATGCAGGCCTATTATTATTGGGTGTAAATCATGGACTGTATATATTAGTGACAAATTGACCATGACGTCACCCATTAGTTTCTGTAGGGCCAGTTTGAGGCCAATCAAGTTGTGACTTACTGGACAACATTTTGAAGCCAAAACAGGATGTAACCATATTTGGACAAATGGCAGCAGAGCTACCTGAGCATAGTATGTCTCATGGGAAAGTCAATACTAGCCACTAGCTTACTGATACGGTAAAACTTCCAAGTATTGCCAAACAAATTCATGTTACGGTGTTGTTAAGGTAAACACTTACCCACAACTGCAGTTGATGGTATCTCAGGTAAAACTATGCTCTACTGAATAAACAGAAGATACAAAAGGTCCAACTTGGGCGAGTTGAGTTACTATAGCAACCTATCAGATTATTTAAAATAAGAAGAACTGAATAAAAAAGATAAAGATGGACTAGATCACTTATTAGAGGGTCCAAATAAAACATTGGAGACCATGATGACTCATGACAAAATGTATTCACTTAATACTGTGTTTTCAGAGAGAAGTCCAATGTAACTCCGTGGGAGTCAGGGCTTCTTGGCGCCCACTGAACAGTGCCCCACAGTGTCCAACTGTGGTATTACAACTTTACCTTACTTCTCTGAACAACCCGGGTCCTTGCCCACTAGTGTAAATCTATTCTATTCTATTCTATTTGTATAGCGCCAATCATAAATCACAGTATGGGAGGAAATGAGCTGCTTGACAGAGGTCTGCACTCTCTGAGTGCTTTTTAGTTGTTTTTGTTGTTGTTGTTCAATATACCCAGATACACACAAACCATGTTGTTTTAAGGAATAATTCATATTGCATGCATCCATCATAAACAGGTCTGGAAAAAATAAAGAGATCATGGGGAAATGATCATAATCTTTAATTTTACTATTTTTGGTATGTGTTTGACTAAAATGAACATTTTTTGTTTTATTCTCTACTACTGACAACATTTCTACCAAATTTCATGTAAAATGGTGTCATTTAGAATATTTATTTGCAGAACATGAAAAATGGTCAGTGAAAAATAAAAAGATGCAGTGTTTTTCAGACCCAAATAAGACAAAAACAATGTTCATATTCTTTTTTAAACAACACAATGCTAATGTTTTAAATTAAGAAGGAGTTCAGAAATTAATATTTGGTAGAGTAACCCTGATTTGCTTATTTCAGTAGAATGAGGTGTTTTTTGTATTGGAATTCAACAGACACCAGAATGGAATGGATGTTCCAAAAAATCTTGCAGCGGTGTCTTAATTTTTTCCGTAGGTGTATATATCTAATATATCATTGTTGCCGTACACTTCTGCATGACCATGGGTCTCGAAAGCAATGTGTGCTCTTGCTTCTCTGGAACGAGCCAGGTTTTTTTTCAGTCACAACTGTAACTGTTTTTGTACAGAACATAGTAACCTGCTCCCTTGTGCCTACATTTTTTTGCCAACATGCCTCAGGTTGCACAAAGTGTGTTTCATTGTCAGTAACACCATTGCATGGTGGAGAACAGGCATTTGCGCTGGGGAAGATACTTGCACTTTCACATTTTGCAATGCTGTGCCATTCGGTAAATAGGACCCAAAGTAAATTGTAAAAGCACACCGTTATTTTTTACTCCGTATTTTCCATACTGTCTGAATTTCTGATGTCGAGTTCAAAAATCCCACTCCAAAAATGGAATTAGAGCTTGTATGTCCCAGAGATAGACATGTGTGGCTTCAAATCAAACCATTCCTATAATCATCCCGGGCGACCTGTGCAGAACTTCACCCAAGAAACATAATCCCTTCATCTCACCTCCCTGCCCGCCTCATCCTGTCTTTATCCTACCAGCCGTGTGTGCACCTTCCAACCCCTCCCTTTTCAAACATCATTAAGTTGGAGCCTGCTAAGTGTTCACAAAGAGCCAAAGCTTACCAAGCAGCGAGAGGTGCTGTTTGTTGCCCACACGCCTCCACCATGGCTGTATTCAGTTTAAATTTAGACTCACAGACATCACTCACATGGAAAGAGATGCCTGATTTAAACTCAATCTACCACACATGCACTTTATTTTCTGGGTTGTTCATCTGGTACATTCACATTATTCCCTGTCTTCTGATAATGTGACTGACAGTTTGAAATGTTGTCCGTCTGTGTGTTAGCCATCCTGTCCACAGTGGCGTACTTATGCATATGGTGAAACTGCGAAGCATGATTTTATCCAATTTCTTATCATTTTGTGTTCATTGTGGTTTTTTCTTGATTATATTTGCAGTTTGCTTCTCTTTTGGTTAATTTTTCGTCATAGTGTATTCCTCATTAGTTTTCATTCAGCTTCAATGTCCTCATCTTCACTGCTTTTCTTTTCTACAACTGTTGCTTAATTCATGGATTATTTTGATCATTTTCCTCCATTCTGCATCTCATTTTGTTCATTTTGTTAACTTTCTTCTTCACTTTGCTTCTCGTCGTAATTTTTGGTTTATTTTCTCAATCATTTTAATTGTACTTCTTACTTGTTCAATTTTCCTCATTTTGTCGTTTGGCTTCATTTTTCCTGTCTTCACCATGTTTGTCTTTCTGTCTCACTTTATTTTTTTGTTTCTTTTCTCAATCATTTTGTTGAGTGTCCCTCATTTTGCTTCTATTTTGTTCATTTTTTAAAATTTCGTTAATATTTTTGTTCACTTTTCTTCATTTTTTGTTTTCTCATCTCATTGTTTTTGTGGCTAATTTTATCATGTTGATTTTTAAAAAATATTTTCTTTCATTTTTGTATGTTATTGTTAATTGTTGTTTATTCAGTGCTACTTGTTTTTTTTTCACTTGTATTTTTGTTCAATTTAGTTTATGTCATTGTTTTCTTGATTTGAAATATTGTCTTTTTAAATTTTTGTTCATTTCCTTATTTTTTTTCATTTGTTTTCTATTTTCTCATTTTCCTTGATTATTTTGTTCATCATGTGGATTTTATTATTATTTTATTTATTGTGTGTATTTTATTTGTATTTATTCATTGTGTTTATCACATTGTTCATTTTTGTTCATTTTCTTGATTGCTGTGTTCGTTCTTTGGTTTGTACATTCGACACTAATTATTTTGTTAATTGACCATAAATGCGGATCAGATGTGATGACTTGTATGGATTTTAAGGACACGTTTAAGTTCCCGTAGGAGACACAGACAAATGTCCACATACTTTTGCCCATATAGTGTAATGGTCCACAGACATTTTGTTATTCAGAGCAGAAAACTCAATTTCAACCCTTCAAGGTGAGTGTGTCTTTTAAAATGGAAAATTTACTTTAAAACAGTATGTGTTAGAAATAAAAATATGCTGAGGTATACGATATCACACTTTATGTTTTTGCTCCTGCCTTCCTCACTTTACACAATTTTCAAAGTTCAGCCTTTCTGTTTTATTCTCAAACATTTCACTTAGCTTTATACAAAAAATATAATTATTCAGCACTTTTTAAACCGCCTCTAGGTCCTAGAGTCTAGGACAAGACTGTACAGTAAATAGATTCAAGAGTCTATCGAAATGCACTACCAGTCGAAAGTTTGGTCACATCTTCTCCTTCAGTGGTTTTCTTTATTTTCATTATTTTCAACAATGTACATTAATACCAGAGGTATCCAAACTGTGAAAGAATATGTATGATATTTTGTTGTAAACGAAGTGTTAAACAACCCAGAGCATGTTTTTTTTTTTTATTTTAGTAGATACATTTAGCTTTGATGACAACTTTACACACTCATGACATTTTCTTATCAGATTCAGCAGGTAGTCACCTGGAACTGTTTCAATTTGCAGGTTTGTCTTGTCAATCAATCTTTATCAGAAACCATGGACAGTCCTTATGAAATCTGCTCAGCACCATGTTTTAAACATATGACACAAATGGCTGAAATCCTCAAAAATAAATGTTCTCAACCCCAGGTAAGGAGCTTGATATTCTTCACACTCTGGTGCTTCATATAAGCACTACAGTGTGCGGTATCTAGATATATGGCTGTCCAATATGCAGGACATTACTTTAAGAAATGAGGATCAGTCAACATGAAACATCTCAAGAACTGTGAATGAGTTCAAGTCCAGTCCCCAATTCTTTGATGAAACTGGCTTTCTTGAGGACTGTCCTAGGAAATGGAGACAAAAAACTTTGGTTTGACTGACCTTCATTTGCAAAAGTAATGATCCACTGTCCTTTCTCTTGGCTTAGCCATTAAAGAGCTATTTTTTTTTTTTGGTGAAATGGACTTTCATCACTATTTTGCTTTTTAAATATATTCTAACAGTTACATCATCAAGTTGAATTGTTAAAGTTTCTGTTTTACATTTCCATTATTAAAAAGAATGAATTCATCAGTGATCTTACAAATACGCAGCAGCACATTTGCATGCTCTTTGACAATGCTGTAGGCAGTCATCTAGGTCTTTGTGGATTAAATGGGTTGTCTGAGTGTTTCTACCATAATATAAATTTACACAGTTGCAGCAGCACAAATAAGGCTATTGACTCTGTACCCACCCTTCCTCTGACCAAATTAATTGATGGTCTAAAGCACATTATGAAGATACATGGTACAAATAAACTCTTGACAAGATACACCTGTGAACTGAAAACTGTTCCAGGTGAATCTGATGAGTATGCCATGCGTGTGCAAAGCTGTCATCAAAGCTAAATGTGGCTACTTCAGACAATCTGAAATATAAAACATGTTCTTGGTTGTTGAGCAGTTTTATTGATTACCGTGTAATTTCATTTGTGTTCTTTCACACTTTAGATGGCTTCAGTATTAATGTACAATGTTGAAAATAATAAAAGTAAAGATAAAAACACTGAATGAGAAGGTGTGTCCAAACCTTTGACTGCGATTGTACATAATAAAACATTGAGGAATCCACTGAATAAACTACCTACAGTACAATAAATACTAGTACTTATTGTACAGTGTGTTTGATTGTTTTACGTATTCCTGTCTTGTATCACGAGGTGCTAAAGCATTTACTCCTCTAGGAAAATCCCAATACAGCTTGTTTTGTGTCTTCTAACGCTGACATTTAAAAATGCAAAGTCCAAAAGGTAAAACATTAAGACATGATCTCTATTTGGCATTTTCTTTGGTTAAACATTTGCTCTATGTGGGAGCATGCTCCTCTGAGGAACCCTTTCTCCATCAATAGACCTACTGTTGGTCCGTATCACAGGTAACTTTTTCATTTTCAGCTTTAGCACAAAGGAAGGAAAAGGGTACTTTGGGCTCTTGGAGGGGGATGTAAATGTCATCTGCTGCTCAGTTAGAGAAAAAAGCCACTGGCAAAGTCGAGAAGTTTAAAAACCTTATCACAAAGTGGATGTGATAAAGCTTTTGTCCACATAAAGGGGAGAGGAAGCTGAACATTCTCAAACCCACTGAGCTGCACTATCATCTAAGCAATTAAAAAAATGAAATACATTAGCTTAATATTAGTCCTCTGCACTGGCTTAAAATGACAGTGGTTGTAAGAGATGTAAGGAAACATCAGTAACTACACTTCATTCTTTGTAAGATGCAAAATGAAAACATTGCACAGTATGGTCAGATAAGAAATGCTGACTCATCCAACCATTGGGTGAAAATGATCCAGTTTAATATAGTACTGGACCACATGTGGCTGTATTCAACATAAAATAGTTAAAGTGCCCATGACATGCTTTTCTGTTTTTTATGACTTTTCTACCATGATGCAAAGGAAAATACAGTGTCTCATCTTAAACATACCATAAAGTGCAAAACACAAAAGTCTACGTACAGTATTTCATTTGGTAAAGCAAATCCCGTTCCCACATCTCACAAACACTCAGTTTTCACCTGCTCTCACTATGATGTTTAAATGAGATGGACATCCCTATATTGTCTTTCTCACTGTAATGGTGGCTAAAGGCTAAGCTACTGATAGCCTCTGGGAGATTGTAAACAGCCGTACCAGTTACAAACACACAACAGCAAACACGGCAGGTGATAGTTAAAGCATTAAGCTGAATGGAGCAGCTTGGCTCTGTGAGCACTAGTCATTGTTAACATACATGCACAGTTCACTTTTCTCATACCAGAGTCACGGTTGCAATCAATCCAGTGAAGAGTGTGTCCTCCTTGCTTTAGCCCAACTCATGATAATTACACAGCATATATGTACAAAATTGCCAGTTGCAATCTGCATTTTAACTTTGGGTGTAATGGATTGAATGTTGACTACCCGTCAGCAGCCCCAGCAGGACTGGCATGGAGTACACACAGCCCAAATTCTCAAGCGGGGTGCCCACAGTTTGTCAGCCACATAGCTCTGCACCTTAGCGGGGTACAAACAGCTCGGCTTTAATTTGCTTCTTGTAGTGGAGTCACACAAGTTTGTATTTGACACCAGCCCCGTCGGCTTTCTATTATTTACAGAAACACTACTGTACATAGAAAAACTCCTCCCTTCGCCTGGAAACTCCAAATAAGGCAAATCCACTAGTTTGAGGAAGAAAGCTCACCACTTGTAATCTTGTCTTTTCATTCTGAAATAACTACTGTACAGACTATTTTGAGTAATGACGGGAACAAATCTAATCAGGAGGGACCCAAGATTGAAATTGAAATTAAAGTGCTGCAAATAAGTATTTCATGGTCACTTTATTATTTCTAATAAAAAACAGAACATTACTGCAATGCTGTTAAATGATTTGTTTGTATTCTTTGTCTGATAAATCTGGCAAATTCAATGGACATAATCAGCAAAAATGAGTCTATGGCTTCAATTTATTTGTTTTTCCCTAAATGATTCTTAAAACAGATATTGTGTGTAACAGAAAATAAAATCATTCACTCATTCATTCATCATAACTGGAAAGGCTGGAAAGACATCACATTAGTAAAGATGCAGTTCAGGGCAATCATGATCATGTCGGGATTTGGACTGAAATGCGATCACTGAGATGATTATGAGTGCCACAAAGTGAGTTAATTGCTTTTGATGTTTATTTTTTTTACCTTTATTTTCTCTCATTACAGTGTAAAAAGGAAACAGAAAAAAGGGGAGAAAAGAAGACAGAAAAAAAACATGTATACAGGATGTGGCTATAAATTAATGAGGCTGCACTTATGAAGATAAAACCATGTGGTTCACAGTCTCACTGAGTGTTACATACAGTATTAAAGGTTGGGTATTCACACACAACTATGTTTACAGCAAGTGGCATCTTTAGTTGAACACCATCTACTCACAGAAGAGCATGTGTTTTTGCCAAGGCACCAGAAAAATAGAAAATTAACTTGAAAATGGTGAAATTGAACAAAATAGCAGCCGAATATTTTCATCTATCATCTGAGGTGTATGAGGAACACTGCATGTCACATACATGCATTTTGGCAAAGCCGTGTCCCAAATACAAATCACAGAGCTTGATCATCCTCCCTATTCACCTGATCGAGCAGTGTTCCTTTTTCCTACAATCAAATCTGTGTCTTCTTCTTCTTCTTTTCCTGTCGGCTGTTCCCTTCAGGGGTCGCCACAGCGAATCATCTGCCTCCATCTCACCCTATCCTCT
>JAQQAE010012229.1:0-13257 GCA_029823295.1 Pseudamia nigra | reverse complement strand
GGCCGTTCGGAAGTCATTCTCCATGGCCTCACCAAACTCCTCCCATGCCCGAGTTTTTGCCTCGGTCGAATGCCTTCTTCCTGCACATCACCTTTACTTGCAAAATATCTCTTGTTTATACAGTGTCTTGGTCCTAGGCCTTCATCACGAAAACATACAAGTGTCACTCATTTAGTGTAATTGCTTATTTTTTTGAGGTAATGTCTTTTAAAATATCTGTATTCTGTGAGGTGTGAAGTATCCCCCATAGGTAATCAGCCTGATTTTAATAAATTACCCAGAACTTTAGAGTGCACTGCAAACACAAACCACACAAATAACCAGAAATTCCTTTACCTGCGTAAATAAACTCCTGGTAACAAAAGTTCATGGGAATGTTGGTGGAATACGGGCTGTTTATATTTAAATCAATAGACACTAAAACAGCTTGAATGACATACAGTATAATGAACAATTTCTGTGATATTTTAAGGTGAAGCTTAAATTACAAATGCTGGGGCCAAGGAATACTTGTATTAACCTGTTCTAATAGGCTGTGTAACCTAAACTGTAACCTGTCTGTTGTGTTACCAACTACTACTACTAACCTGTTTTTGCATGCAATTCTAAACAAAACAAAGTAATTAAACCAACCAAATATCCACAAAATGAAACAAATAACCAGGAGGTATTAGTTACATGTGAAAAATTAATAAAAGCATGTATACTGCATGACCAAAACACTGCAGTATGAGAAAAAAAATGGTGTGAGAATGGGTTTGGAACAGATAGCATGAATATACAAAAGTAATCTTGCTGTTTTGCTTTGTACAGCAGGAGATGAATACAGTCTAAAAAGCGCAGTCTACAAACAGGGTATCCAGTAACCTAAAATGGAAAAACTGGCCTAAAAAGCTAAATCTGGCCCTCACCAGACACTCACGCTCAATGTGTCAATGGAGTGGCATTTTTGAAACACGACCAGACTCAAATGTGTTTCCTTCCTCTTGCAGCCCCTCGCTGAGGCTAGCGAGGTGGGGCAGGGGCTGCAGGGACCTTCACAGATTCCCCTGTGTGTTGGACTTGAAAGTTTCTGTCCCTGTGAACTTTACATCAAACAGTCGTGAATGACTGCCGGTACTTTGAAGTGGCAGAGGGGAGTATCAGAGCCGAGTACGGGCCTCTGCCTCGACATGTTCCGGTTCAAAATGGACTCTGGCGCAGTTTAAAAACAGCTCAGCTAAAGGTCTGCTGAAAATGGCACAAATCAAGGAGCAAGTTGCCATTTTTGTCACATACAGCAGAGGCTCATAGTGGAATACCTTACAGAGATTTCACCCCCTGGCTCTCGCCTGTGCGAAGTTTCAGTCTGATATCTGCGCAGTCATCCTGAAGTCATTTAAATTTCATTGTAGGCCACTAATTATTTATTACTATGTTATTGTGTTCTTGCCAGTAAAGAAGTCCTATTTAGCCATGCATCTCTGGGTTCTATTGGAAATTTTGAGGATCAAACCCTTCATTTTCTGTGTTCTGCTGAATTATTAAGGCATCAGGTTGTGACTTTTCAGCACGCGTTTGTAATGCAAAAATGAACAAAAGTAAGAGACAAAGCATGCAAAATAGTCCACAAAGTGAACTGAAATCTACAGAATAGCTTATTTTGTTGATGGACAAAACAAAAATTAAAACTTTTGTTTTTGTTTTTTAAAAATTCCAAAAATAGTACTGATGTATAAGAAAAAAAGAGTAAACATTAAATCAAAATTTACAAAATAAGCATTATGTTGACAAAATTTAAAAAATGAACAAAATAAGGGAAGTTAAGGTGTAGGTATGAAATTAAGGGGAAAAATAATTAAAACTACTATAAATTAACAAACGAATAAAGAAATCTAGCAGATGTCAAAACATATCAACAACTGACCAAAATAATCAATCAAATAAACAAAAAAATCTACAAAAACCCAAAAGCAACCAAAAGATACAGAAGAATACAGAAAGTGAACAGAAATGATAAAAAACTGGGAATAAGAACAAAATGAACAATAAAAAATGAACTACATAATATTCCACAAATTCTGCACAATACTCAAAAGAGATAAATTATGTAATAAAAAATACTACAATGTAACCATCTCTCAAATGTCTTTACTATGGCAACTGATACTGTACTACCAAAATCTGATTAAAAGTAATAAAACATAGACTTTTTTTCCCATCCTGCACTCCGCATTCCATATTTGTGTCCTGAGCCACCAGTTGAGAATCTGTGGTGGACTGCCTGGCATCTGTAGCTGTTGCCCTTGGCTTGCTCTCGGTGGTTCTGTTGGTTTAGTCTCTGTACAGTTATGAGGCCTCGGCCTCGAATTGTGAAGTGCCTAGAGATAATCAGCGACTATGATTGGCACTGTACAAATAAAATTGAATTGAATGTGGCTCAGTGCTGAGTGGAACCTGTCCTGCACAGGTTACCAAGGCGCATGTGGTGTTTGCTCCAGGAGCCAACATTGTAGCAATATTATTTATTATTTAATTTATCTTTTTACTTTTCAGTATTTTGAAGAATTTGTTGAATATTATGTTCACTTTTACATTTTTTCCTCCATTTTTTGTTAATTTTTATCACTGTGTTTCCATTTTTGTTCATTTAGTGGATAATGCTGTTCATTTTCTTAATCATTTCGTTCATTTTGTAGAACATTTAGTTATTTTTGGAGTATTTTGTTCATTTCCTTTATTCTTTTAACATTTTTGTTAATTTTATTTGTTCACTGTCTGAATTATGTTCTTTGCTGCTCATTTTTGTTTATTTAGTGGATTAGTTTGTTTATTTTGTTGCTTATTGCTAATTTTTCTTGGTTATTTTGTATAGTTCTGCTCATTTAGTTGGTTCTGTTTGCTCATTTTGCTCTCTTGATCGTTTTCTTTCACTGTGATCATTCAAGCACTTTGCCAAAATAAAATGAATGAACCAAACTGTCATGACTTATACTGTATAAGGGGGGCAAATGCCCATTTTACTGATCCTCCCCCCACCCCCCCTGAAATCTACGCCTATGAAAGAGACAGGCGTGAGGACCATGCGGAGCCGCAGAGACACAGAGGGGCCGGACTCATTTTCCCATGCACCACCAGCGCTCCACATTAGGCACTCCGCATTCATAAAAAAGAAAAAAAAGAAAAGAGGAACCATCTGACAAGAGCAGCGTCCAGTGGTAGCTGCCTTTCTGTTATCGCGCACAGCATTTCGCCAGTCGCCACGCAAACTACGAGGAAAAAATGGCCAAAAGTGAGAGGCAAACGAGAAGTTTGAAAAGCGAGGAGTTGTTCTTTGATTCCGACGCGTCCCTGTTGGATCAGCAAGATTTCGAGATGTCTAGTTGCCCGTTCAGTGACGTCTTCAACTCCAAAGACTCCCACATGGAGCAGATCAACACTTTTCTGAAAAATGTGCAAGTTTTGCTGGAGGCTGCGAGGTTTCTTGAAAGCGCCGAGAGGAAGGACGGAAGTGAGTTGATTTTTGTGCTGCGTTTCATTTGCCTCTGAATTTTAGGACAAGACTTCATTGTCAACAGTCTCAGACAACAAAGGGCTGAGTTCATTCAACTAAGCACCACAGCCTTCTGTGATCACAGCCTAGGCCTGCTCACAGGAATAATATATGTTCCTCCACTCCATGCAGTTATATAAGAGTGCAAAAACTATGCTTTGATAGCGTCCTGCACTATTTTTTATCTGCATTCAATCCATGTTGGAGACTGTGCATCGCGTATGTAACTCAAGAATCCTGTCGGAAATCTGTCATTTGTTCTTATAGCGTATAAGATCTCTTAAAGTAGAGAGCCAAATGATGGGTTTGTGTGTAAATACAGGCTACCGCTCCGATATGATACATTTATCCACATTGCAGCGCCCCCCAACTCCTTAAAGGATGATGTCATTGTGCCCCCGCAGACTCGAGCAAAAAAAAACCCCAAAACTTAATAGACATAAGATTGCACAAAAGGGAACCAATTTTTTAACATTTGTCGTGGATACATTCGTATTCCGGCATTTATTTGATGCTGTGTCACGTACAACCTTAAGGCAACGCGATGTTAATTCTAAAACGCAGATTACGCGTCCCGTCGTCAGTGCACTTTGATCCACCAGTGTTTTTTGTTTACCAGAAATGCAACATTTATAACCAGCTTCACCGTTCATTTTAATAATTTAACGTTTAAGACTATTTAAGGTATTTTTAACGGCTTTCACTTAGGATGTGACTGACAATCCAGTGTTGTTTTGTGCAATAAAAACGAACCTTTCAGTAACAGGCTGTCATATCCTTTTAATTATATCACCTATTACAATGTAGCGTGGGAAATTTGCAGCAGCAGGTCGCGTCGACTTCCAGAACCAGCTTTCCTCTCGATTGTTTGCTTCCTGCTATTTGTGGGCGTGCCGCACTGGCTTGCACATGGCGCACACATCCCGTTCGATTGGTCAGACGAGAGCTCAACCCCCGACGCTTGTCAAACCCTTCAGCCAATCAGACACACGCTCGGCTATGACGTCACGTGTTGCTGGGCCTGGCTTCAGTTGACATGCACACCCTCACAGTCTCGGTGAATTATGGGACTTGTAGGGCTTTTCATCGAGAGAGGAGACTGAAAACGCAAGCGTGACAGAGATGAGCAATAAAAACGTCATAATAGGTTTTGGCTGTTAAGTTATTCATTAAATACTGTTATCACTGCATTTGCTAGTGGTTGGAATCCTAAAGCTGTTGGTTTCGTTTTAGGCATTAAAAACAGGCAAACGTTATCACTGTTCATGGGCTATGACATGCAAATATAGAATAATAATTTAGCATCTTGATTTTTAACTGTTGTGACTTCCCATCATGGCTGTCTGTAACAGCAATTAAGACAAAGAAAATGAGAATTGTACTTAAAAAGTAGACTGCATAAACACTGATTAACAAATGTATTAGACCACCATGCAGTGTATTTTAGTTCCCAAATATGATATTTCTGTGATGGTTAAGCCACTTGTTTGTGCAAGGCCTTTAAAGGATATTTTGAATACTAAAGCCTAATTATTATTATTATCCATAAATTTGTGAATTTACTGGTTTACAAAAATGAAAAAAGTAGTAAAACTTTTTTGTCTAAGATGGCAAATGATAGAAAACACAGAAAAAAATAGGTGTAGTGTCCAGCGTGCCCCCTCAAATTTGGGTATAAAACATACATTCAGTTTGAAATTCCTCAAAATAGTAAAACATTGAGAACTCACTGAAAAGGAAAGAGTTCCTATTAAATCATTTCATGATGCGAGACAAGTAGGACAGCTAGTCTAATAAATTGTTGAGCACTGTACATATGTTCTCTAGGTAAAAAAAAAATCACTTGAATCTAGCATTTTCACCTGGTATTTTTAGTGTGCTCTCATCATTCTGATTGAGAATTAAGACTGAATGTTTGCCCTCCAGAGCAAAACCTGTGTCATTTGAAATGGTGGCAAATCATGACATCAATCAATCAACGACATAAATATTGTTACAGAGTACAGATAGCCTTTAAACCTACATAAGGTCTGAATGCAAGGTGAGCTAAACTCGAGATGACATCAGATAGATTCAATCAACATCCGTCCCAACAAGTTTGCACCTTGCATGAACATAAGTTTTGGGTTATCTTGATAGCTTATCACGTACAAATGGAGTCTTAATGTGACTTTCATTCATGTAACAGGATATTGACAAAGGAGTAGTGGCATGATAAGCTATTTGTCATGCAGAAACTCAGGAGTTTTTGTGCTTACTTCTGAGAGCAGTTGTTTTGCAGAATACAGTTTATTCTTACTGTTACATTTTTGATAAATAGGTTTCCTTTTCCCTATTTCCTTTGGCTCCACAATTCTGTGAGTATGAGTAATTTTTACACTGACTTGACTGACAGTGGAAATCAACAAAATGAACATAAATCAAGGAAAAAAATAACAACATAGCCAACAAAATAGAACAACATTCAACAAAAGGGTGGTTTTCCTTTATGTCTGACAGTAAAGACTGTGTAACATCATGTATTTTTACATCTGTATCTTTCACTTTGATGACAATTACTGTGCAATTTACATTATTACCTGTAAAATCAATAACCTGTTCAATGCAGTATATTAGGCTGTAATAAATTCCAAATTGCTAAGCTACCAGAACAGTACTATACTATTTTACTCTCACTCAAATACTTATGTGTAATAGTGTAATCAAGTACTGTACTTTTACTTCTACTTGAGTCCTTATACTGTGTAATAGTGCTTTTACCTGAGTACAGTTTCTGTTTACCTACCTCTGATGTTCACGGTTATGGGTGAAACGCACTGTAGGACTCAGTTTCCCATACTGCACCGCTCTTGGCCCCGCCTTTCCTCCAGTCGGTGCCGCCTCTCAGCTGCAGCTAGGTAAACAAACTGGAGAGGAGAGGGTATGAGCAGCAGCGGCAGCAGTTAGATGGCTCGGGGAGGTTTTGTAGTGTTTATATCAGTTTTTGTAAAATTATTTATTAACATTTCCTAAAAGACTTTGATACATTTGATACGCCGGTTTTGCTATTTTCTAAGTGCAAAACCTGGCAGGGGCTGGCTGTAGCTTGTTAGCTTGGAGGTTGGCTCTTTTTTTTCCCCCATTTCGACTAAGGCTGCCGGTGAGCCAGCGAAGACGAGGAACAACATTACACTGACATTTTTTAAGTTTTATGTAGTGTAGTAATAACCAATGCACTGTCTTCCCCGTATGTAAAAAGTCGCCGGTTCTATTTGTAGCGTCAAACGCCGAGGAAAGCAGAGGGACCGTTAACGGAAGCCGAGCTCAGAAAATAATGACGGCTGTCCAGCTGATAAATATCCAGCGTTTATTGGAAGCTGCGGAATATCTAGAAAGGAGAGAAAGAGGTACTAATTTGTGTAAAACCAGTGAAGCTGAGAAATGTACCTTTCTCGTGCTTCTATGTGGACCCGTTACCAGATATATTACCAGATTATTCGACTTCACTTAGACTAGGAGAGTACATTTTGGTCCCCCGAATGGAGTATAAGCATATTACCTGCATGTTCATTCAAAGTAATGGTGCTATTGGGGATTTGCGGAGTGAAATATCGCCCATTGCTACTTGTTAATCCCTACATTTTCTTTCAACAGAATGTGAACACGGATATGCCTCGACTTTTCCGTCAAATCAGAACACAAACTACCAGAGGCAAAGAAAATTCCGAAATAAGAAGTTCAGCAGTAACCATAATAGGTAAGAAATTTTGTGTCAAGTTTCATATAGTACCCATTTCGGGTCTTATAATAATGATCATGGCTGTGCGTGCTGAGGATAATCGTACACGGCAGTAATTAAATGTATCGTTACGTACCGGGTTGATGAATGTGTCGCAGGCAGTACGTGATGGCACATGAGCTGTCGGTACTTTTTCACAGCGCCTGGTAAAATAACAGAAGCTCTCAAACACGATCGTAGCTGCTGGCAGCATTAAACAATAAGTTTTTGCCAAATTAAAAAAAAAAAAAAAAACGTGTTTGATACACAGGTGGACGCATGACACGTGACGTCAACAGCGCTGTGTTGCTGGCTGGAGGAGGGGGTAGCACCAGGACCTTTTAGCTTTTCATCAGCTGATTGTCAAACGACTGCTGTGGCTGAGGTTAGGGATCATGGCTGGAGTGACAGCCTTAATATGAAAGCTGCCTTTGAGAAGTTCTGTCAGGAATGAATTTATTTTTTTAATGCTTTGCTTGTTTTTCCCATTCATGCCAACGTGTGGTGACTGGGGTAATTTTATTTTGAGAACATCTTTTGCATAAATGCATTGGATGCACCTCCTTGTTTTCTTTACATTTTATCATTCATTGATATATTATTACTGATGTTATATAACAGAGTAGATTAATATAAGACTTTCTATATCATCGCAGTTTGCTACCAAGATTAAGGCCCTTAAAAAGCAACATACTGTCATTGAAGAGAGAAATGTGCATAAAGTAACAGGACAAGGTGAGAGTTTGCCAAGTTAAGACCACTGTTTTCTCTTGACAATAGGCTTCTTGCATTAATCTGTCCATTGACAGCCATAGATGAAACATGCTTGACACTCTCTTAAGAGCTTTTTAATATTAATGCAAACAGTTACTGTGCATTACTCATCATGAGTGCAGAATGCTGCCCAGTTCTGCATGGCAACAGTCATGATTGGATATTCTGGGGATGTATTCATGAAGAGCTGGTCCTACAGGGGAAATTAATGACACAATAATGTTGTTTGTTCTAATGTAAATTTTACTGTCAGTAATAGGCTTTTCAGCAACTTTGCCTTTAGCTTCTATGGTGAACAGCTTTACGACGTGGGATTTTTCGGAAATATTTTCATACTAAAATGAGAAATGGCAACACAAACTCAGCATGGTCCTGCACCACTGACAAGATTTTGCTGATGTTCACTGTCTAAACTTGCTCAGAAATAGTGCTAAATTGCATTTAAATTGTATTCATTCAGTATTATTTCTATCCCTCTCACTGCAATGCAATATATAATTAATTCCCTCTGGCTCTGCACAGCCCCCAAACTGGCAAGTCTGTATTATTCGGACAGCCCCAGGGCCCAGTTAGGGTCACCCATGGGTCATGTGTCAGTGGTGGTCTACTTTTGTTTTACACTCTTATGTCCAGTCTGTTTTGAACAGTGTTTTCTGTATGATGAAAAAGGCAAGTTGAGAATTTGTTCCTGAACAGTAATTTTTTCACCTGTTCATGCAAAAATTGGTGTTCTTGCACTAAACTGATATAATTATTTCCTGTAGTGGATATTGATTTGATTCTTAAACAGTTTGGTTTTGCTTTCTGACACCAGCTTGCTCCAGCCCCTCTCTGTAGCATGTTGAGGCTTAAAGTGAAGGGCTTATCTTACTTTGTGTTCTCTTGCCTACTGTGTATAGCAGGATTGCTTTCTCATTGATCCACTGTGTGTATGTATGCATACACAAAAGATTATAGGCCTAAGGGAGCATATTGCTGTTTTTTGTGCGCTTGAGCCACTTCATAATCTGTATTTAATTGTTGGTGAGCTCCACACGTGCTGATATTTGGTGCAGAAGGACGAGAAGCTTTGGGGGAATGAGGAAAACCTATAGGAAATCAAACTGACATAGATTGACAAAGCATAAGATTATGTGTTACTTGATTGTTGGGGAATTGGACCACAGTTTAACTATGGCCTGTTCCATCTTCAGTTGCCAGAAAAACATTGCCCAGAAGTGTCATACATTCTACAGTTATTTGTGGAAAATAAACTGCTGTTAAAATCACCGCCTGTGTTTTCCCTTCAATCATTTTGAAGTTGAAGCAGTCATTATAGCCTTTGGCAAAACCTATTTTTTCACCATATATAAATACTCAGCCAATAGAAGTGTTATAATTATACAGTATACTACACTGAATCAGATTGTGTTGACATGCACAGAGTTGGGAAAAGATTAGACATTTGGATGAGGGTTACTAAGCAACACAGAGTACAAGCAATGACAGCTGATGACGCAAATTATGTACTTCAAATAGAGCATTCCTTTTCTTACTAAAGTAATAGTTTATGTCAATGTGTTTTATGTGTGTGGCTGTGTCGCTGATGCAAGGCACTCTCATGCGTGACTGCCTGAATGTTTGTAGAATATGTAAGTTAAAACCTGTCATGACTACGTGTGCATGCATTTAGCTTAGACTTGTAGGTTTTCAGGAAATGGCCCAGGCCAACATGATGTACATGTGAACTGTGTGTTTGCTGTGATGGCACATACTCAACCTGCCCATAGATGTTTCATGTTAAATCAAGTATTGTGCCACAGCAGACATGACATCTAGTCTTGCATAGTGTAACACACGGGCTAATGCATTTTAATGGCTCTCTGCAGTGTTTTTAGTGAATAATAAATAATTCTATAAAATATTTGGGTGCAGTGAGAAGACCGAATCTAACCACAGCCTTGGACCATCGGTGATCAGTCTGTATGATTTTTCTCCACATTTTTACACTTTATTTCCTGTTTGTCCATATTTGTTGCTTCTACAGTATGTTATTTTAAGAAGGCTTTAAATTTAGGCACTTGAGCTAAATATTAGCAGAAAAAGGGCGTGGGGAAAACAGATGATAGCATTAATGTGATGTGCTGTCTACATGACTCAGATTAAGTTACATGCATCATCCTCCCCTCAAACCTGTGCCCCCTGAGGTTGGGTGAAGTGCAGTTTGTGTGGATGAGAACTTGTCCATTTAAACATTGGGAGGAGGGCTGGTCTCCTTTCAGAATGTTGCCACACAAAGGCACTCTTAGGGACCAGATGATTCACTTTACATTATTAACAGAGCTCTGAGCCCTGGCTGCTACATGCTGCTTGTGTGTGCATGCTCATACTTGCCAAGTAGCCATTACTCACTCTCATGCACAATGTGAATTTTTTGAAGGCGAACACATCCTCAGATTTCTGTTGTATATTATTGAGGATGCAGACATATAATACTCCCAACTGTCATTTTGGCTAACGCCTGTTGTGCTAAGAGCCCCAGTGCAGCAGGCTTTGAGTTGGCCTGCTGCGGATTAATTAATAAAGCAATAAATCAAATTGGGTTTATATTTCTCTGTCTCATGTGCTTATTAATTCAGTGTTGAACCTATTTTCTGTATTTGATTTATGACCCGTTCAGACACTGCACACTATGTCTACACTTTGTACAGTAAAATCTGCTTTTGCTTCTTATATGACAACTTGTGTTTTTCCTCTTTGCAGGTCGACACATAATGAGCTTGAGAAGAATAGGTGAGTTTGCACTGGATTTTTAAAACGTTTCAAAATGTAAATCGTAGGCTGCAGGGGCATTTGCACCCTGCTTTGACATGAGAATAAATCTGTCATGTCCTTCTGTTATTTAGGCTCACAAGGCCTTTTCCCTTTGTCAAGAATTCCCTTTTCAACAGGTTCTTAAAGCCAATATCAAGGCATGATCCAGTTCTGTTATGTTAAGGACATCCGCTCCCCTCTGTTCCAACTGTATACCCCCTTCTGATAGATTTTCATAGTTATACAACAGTTTGGTTGCTACGGGCTTTGAGTTACATGGGCAGCTGAAAGTGTATCCAGGAACTAAAGTCAAAAGTTCAGTACAATGTTTTTGGTGCAAAATTCTCTTTAGTTTGTTTAGTAGCAGGATCAAAGTTATGGATGGCTGAATAAAAATGTCCTAACAGTGGTTTTTCTAGCCTTTACAGGAATTTACACTCACTTGTATCTCTGTATTCAAGATAGCATCTACAGCTGAAGAAATGTGGTGCATTTAGGGAGACCTTAGCTTGTGATGGTGTGCCGGAGCGTCTTCTGAACAGAGCAAACACTGGTTACTTACAAGCCCTTATCTGATTGAGTTCACCACCCACATAGGGTGCTTGCTGGTGTTTATGTTCCATGACTTTGCAGGCTTCAGGAGTCAAGCTTAAAGGGTTGTCTTTGACACCATAAATAAGAGTGGCTAGACTTGGAGGATTTATGGTAAATAGAAAAAAGCCTGTCTTCCATTTCATTATCTCTGAGGGTGTGGATATGATGAAAGGATGTTGGAGGCTGGATCCATTCAGTGTAATTACATATCACCTCGGCCTGTTTCTCCTCACCATTCTTCCTGGCAGCCTATTCTAAAAGCATAGGAACACATTGAGTTAAATATAGGCAAGGGTTGACGTGTCTTCTTCGTATTCATACGCAATGCCACGCAAGGCCAGCCGGTCGGCTGACTGGTCTCGGCAGATTGTGGCACCCATGCAGGCTTGTTAGTTATCCTCCCACACAAATACATTTTTAAAAACTACTCAGTTCTTTGTTCACACAACACAGTGTGAAGCCCGTTTTCATCACTTCTCTTACATTACACAGACTTTCCCTGCAGCAGAGTTGTTTCTATGCCCATTTATGGTCTATAATTTTTTGTGCCAAAAAAGTCTATCAAAGTTGGCATGTCTGTCAAAACTTGCATCATCTGTTGCCTCCTTTTTCTGGTTTTCTGGTTTCTTTGCCATCATACAGATGGAAAGAGAGCTGCAATAGATCAAGATCAACAGGTTGCCCTCTGACACCACTACACGCTGATATGATAACATCCTGTTTTCTACACTTTTGTCTTTTTTTTTTACTCTGGATGCAGTGCGCTTGGTTATTTTACTTGAAAAGTACATAACTCAGATTTCCATTTGCAAAAAATGAAGGTGAAAATTGAAATTTTAATCCATCTTTTTAGAAATATACTTAAAGAATAATTTATAATCCCCACTCTTTGCCCACAGTTAATCCAATTCCCTTTAAGCACATGCCTGACTGTAAGCTATATGTATCAGGCATAGTTGCTCAGCCATGTGTGCCAGGCTTATACCATGATTCTACAAAAGCAGCTGCAGCAGATTTTGTTTGATTTCAGCACAGGCAGTTCCTTTATGGCCCAGTCTGACTGGGGTGCTTTTTTTTTTTTTACACTTATCAACCCTGTATATCTGATGCCGTCAAGATGTTTTGCCTTGCACAGGCCTTTATAACCCCAGTGACAAGTAGACTTTTTGTAACAAGGCAGACCAGAGGATGTGGATAAGAGGCACCAAAAAAAAACCACATTCCAGATGCTCACACTGTGCAGCAGGACCAGATAAAGCAGTGGCTGGGCTGCTTTGATCAGGTACCTTTTGATAATGGCCTTATTTCTCCTCCACATATCACTGCTAAATTACTCTGATTTAGTAGAGTTTAATAGTAAAAGGCTTGTATGCCTGAACATCGTAGTTCTGCTTTGATCTCACAGCCTTCTGCGAATTAGTCTTTTTTCTTTTAGAAACCTATGAATAACAAATTCCCCTGCATAGCTCAGGTGAGTTTTTGAGCTTTCCCAACCAGGTGCACATTGTCCCAAGGTATATGTCTCCTAATGAAAATATTATATATTATATTTACACATACTGTATTTTCCAGGTTATACGTCGTGGTTATTTTCATTGTCTGTCTAGGGTGGCGACATATACACCGGAGCGACATATATACAAATTATTTCAAGTGTTCGTTGTTTGTCACAGTGACAGCCACTAGAGGGCATTCTAGGCTTGTGTACCTGCATCTGCCGCACCTGTATCACTCTTCTTCTTCTCCTTTCGGCTGCTCCCCTCAGGGGTCGCCACAGCGAAATACCAATGATTCGCATGTTTGATCT
>JAQQAE010012228.1:0-13257 GCA_029823295.1 Pseudamia nigra | reverse complement strand
ATGATGAAAAACACAAAATGAAGCAGTATTTTAAATGAAAAAAGGCTCAGTTTGCGTTTACACTCAGCTACAGGACCCGGACACACGATCAGAAGGACCACAATGTTTACATTCGCTGAGAATGTCACCTCCGGGTCATTCGTGGATGAGACCCGGAAGGGACGCAGATGTGACCCGGGTGTAGACACGTCAATCTTCGGTCGTTGTCCGCATAATTCGTCGCTATCTGGTTCAAATTTTTTATAGCTTTTTTCGTCTGTGTCCGAATTTTACGTTGTCAGAAGCGGTCGTTGTCCGAGGTTCCACTGTAATCACATTACCAACACACGATTCCTCATGAGCATTGCCCTTACTGTTATGCAATTTGTAAAACTAAAACTACTGCTAAAAAGGTCAATTTTATTTGTTTATCACTGCCGATCTGCATGCCTGCCCAAGGACTGCAAATGGAAACTAACTAGTAGCTAAATCTGGTACAATGCCTCTTTTCTCTGATGAGATTAATGCTTGTTGTGCATGATGCCTGTTAATGGCTGGAGTTAATGCTATGAATTTTCATGGCATTGTTGATGTAACTATGTACTTTTAATGTACTTTTTATCTATAAATACTATTTAACAGGCAAAGGTTGCAAAGGTACAGTTACTATTCTCATTTCTGTCAAATGTTGACCTTATTCAGAGTTGTTATGAAAAAAGTGCCAAAGTACTAATAAAGACATGAAATAAAATATACATTCATATTGTACTGCTAGGACTGCGCGAGCTCTATAATGTTAATTTTTTATGAATTCAGAGACTCTCCAGAGTTTAATGTCATAAAAGAAAAATGAATGGCACGCTTACTGAATCATAAACGTCATATTAAATGAAATGTAAAAAAAAATCCTACAACAGTTACGTGTTGCTTACAGCAGCCTACTCATGAACAATAAAGCCCTTAAGTGACAGATTTTGTAAAAAAATGGGTTGAAGATGATGTGGAGTGATACATTAAAATAATCATTAGGGTCATCCATACTTCTTATTATGAGGTTTTAAGCCATAAACATGACATAAACAGACCCAAGGGGCCACTACTTAGTTACTGTCTGGTTGGCCCTTTTGATTAATGATGATTGCTGACATAACCTCAAGATTTCATAAAATAATAACAAGGATGTTTGCCAAACTGATGCATGAGGAAACCAGCTTAAGTTCATGTTAAATCTGCAACCAAGATATCTGTACCACTCAGCCACAACTTAAGATGTCCATTTACTTACATCAGCTTGATGGTACGGAATATGTTTCAAAATCCACAGCAGTGTGCATCACACCTTATTTTTGTCTTAGTAAAGGTTCAGTGATATGAAGCTGGGGATTCTGGGAGATGAAATTAAAAGGGTAACAGTGCCGGTGTAGATGGTAGGGCATTTTCTGTGTAGTTAGCTCGCAAGCTCCTGTTCCCACCAGTGTGTCCCCTTCCTCTTCTCCAATTCTACACAGACGTCTACGCTACTTTAATGGAAGCATCAATAAATGATGACGTTTCTCAGAAGCAATCACATCAAAGAGTTCACTTCCAGCTATGGGATGCATGTTAGATGCCCTGGTACACTTAAGCGCTCCAGGAAGCTAGCGTGGAGGCTTTTCCTCAGTGTATTAACATTACTTCCAGCTGGTGGGAGTAGCCAATTAACACAATGCAATGTGAAGCAGCAAGAAATGCCATGATTAAGGCTGCCGTGTGCAGTGTACTCATCAGTTATACTTAGAGACAGTAGAAGACAAAAAGAGATCTACCTTATCATGCACATAAATGGCTAACTTTAGCTTTTTCCTGATGTGGGCTTTTAAGGCCATCAGGGACATATTTTTGTCATTTCTGCCCAAACAAAACCACTCCCTAGATTTATAGGTCTCCAGAGTAAATTGTGCAGGGCTTGCTTTCATACATTTTGCATTGACAGTGTCATTGGCTGAGGTAGGACAGATGGTCCAATGGCTACAGGACAATAGTTCTGCCTAGCAATAATCTGCACCTGTCAACAGATCCCATTTAATAATAAAACCCATCTGATCAGTGCTGAACATAATCTCGGAAATTACTGAAAATAATCTGTACTTCATGTTTTGATCCAAATCACTACATAACTGAAATGTAAATGAAAATGCCTTTGGATTCTTGGAATAAATGACAATTTTGGCTCCATGCGAAACAAACACAATTACGATTAAAACTAAAATGATCCCAACCCTACAGGATTTTCAGTGCTTAAGAGGATATGCAGGTGCAACGTATGTGTTTAGTAGAGAGTACACTGATGTCTCAATCATGAGCAAAATGAGCGCAGTGGGAGCAGGTGTCAGGGTGGGGTCCACACTGAGAGAAGGTTGATGAGGCAGGGGGATGGTGAAGACCAAGAAACCTCTCCCACTGTGCTGCTCTACAGTTTGGCAGCATGAGCCTTGGATCAATGAGTCGATGACTCTCATCACTGCTCTTTATTCTTTGAGGGTAAACCATGGAGGCATCTTCTCATTTCCATTAGGGAGGTAGCATGGTCTGTGTGGAGATGGCTGGGTTAAAATGGACTCAATTATTCCCTCTATCAGCCAGTGAGAAGAAGCTAAAACACACACTATAAAAACATCTCCGTATTCCTTAAAACAGACATGAAAGAGCAGTAGATGAGTCCATGCTGAGATGAGAAGGCAAGTTTTACCTTCTGCCAAATCAATGTGGCCCTGCTGAGGGGGCCTTTGGTCGATTATCTATTGGCAGGCGCCTGAATGGGGCAGCCACCTGCTCCTAACGACCACTCTGCTGTGAGATACTGACACAAAATAGCTTGAAAATGATGACATGGTGCATAAAATTCCAATCAGCACATTTTTCACTCCAGTAACGCTTCTCTTGTCATTTTTCCCGAATGTTTACAGCTTCTGAGAACAGACTGATTGTAAGAGAACTGAGTTTTTTGAGACATGCAACTAACTAGAGAGCTACAAAAGCCTCTGGCTCAATAGCATCCCTGGGAAGTGCAGCTTTGGGCTACAGCATAATCTTATTTCCTGGGCACGTTGTGATTTAAGAGCTACACACTTCATCCCTCAGATTTACTTCTAACCTAAAAGGAAATATACTGTACCCCTTTTAAATTAGTTAATTTAATACTTATATGCCCTACAATATGTCTTTTAAATTTCAACTCAAGATACCGGCATGTCATAGCAGTTATGGTGGGTTTGTTGAGCCCTGAATGACTGACTGAGTACAGTGATTGTATATTTGTGACATCACAAATATTGATAAAGTCAAATAGCCTGTTCAGGTCCAGTTATTTGAAAAAAGTTCTGTTTACTGTTTGTTTTGTTTTTTTGCCTCTGACTTAGTGGTTGGACACTTACAAATTATTTTTAGAGTGCATAGATCTATTTCAACAATACAAAAAATACATGAAACCTTATTTTTTACAATGTGCCTCCTTTAAACTTTCAAATATGGTCTTGTTTGACCTATAGTTGTAGCACAATACAAAACTCCCAACGCCAAAGTCTATGTTCTCATAAAAGTGTATCGCCAACATTCACACAATCAGCATTTAGAACATGTGCCCAGCAGCACAGCTTGAGAGTCCAGATACACCCAGTTTGGAATAATGTAGAAAACAAAATGGTTTCCATTTCACAGATGACTTAATTTGTGCCATTTCATGCCTTCATAATGTGCTGTACACCATCTCTACATAACTAGTGCAAGGGAAGGGTGGGTACAGAGTCAATAGCCTTATTAGTGCCAGTACAATTACTGTACAAATTCATATTATGACAAGAAGCACTCTGTTGATCAAAGAAATAGACAGTCTATCATTACTTTAAAAAATGCAGGTCAATCAGTCTGAAAAATCTCAAGAACTTTAAATGTGTCCCCAAATGCAGTCTCCAAAACCATCAAAGGCTATTAGACTTGCACTAATCTTTTCTCTTTACTTAACGTTACACCATTTCTTAAAGCAATAATGGTATTTTCTCTAAACTGTTTCTTGCCATAGTATGGATTTGTACAGCAGTTGGTGAATCTGTACCTGTGCTTCCTTTACAAAAGACAAGAGATGACACAAAGTAATTCTTGAAAAGGCACAACTGTGATTTAAACACCATTCCAGGTGAATCTGATGAGAGGATGCTATGACTGTGCAAAGCTGCCATCAAAGCTAAATGTGGCTACTTTGGACACTCTAAAATATAAAACATGCTCTGGGTTGTTTCACATTTTTTGTTCACTACAAAATTCTGTACATATTCTTTCACAGATTGGATGTCTTAAATATTAATGTACAATGTTGAAAATTATTTTAAAAAAGGAAGAAAGGAAAAAAAAACCCTCCATGAATCACCACCTTATCATGGTAGAGGGGTTTGTGTCCCTGAGTGATCCTAGGAGCTATGTCGTCGGGGGCAATTTGCCTTTGGCAGGGTCTCCCAAGACAAATTGGTCCTAAGTGACAGGTCGGACTAAGAGCGATTCAGAAGACCCTTATGACTATGCCTTCCTCTGGGCCCACCACCTGCAGGAAGGGTCTGGTGCTGTGTGGTTTGGGTGGCAGCCGAAGGCGGGGTCCCAGGTGGTCCAATCCCTGGTTGCCAAAACTAGCAACAACTGGGAGGAGACCCTGGGCAGACCAGGACCTGCTGGAGGGGCTATGTCTCTTGGCTGGCCTTGGAATGCCTGGGGGTCCCCCCAAGAGGAGCTGGAGGAGGTGGCTGGGGAGAGGGAAGTCTGGGCTTCTCTGCTTCGGCTGCTGCCCCCGCGACCCTGACCAGAATAAACGGAAGATGATGGATGGATGGATGGATGGATGGATGGATGGATGGATGGATGGATGGATGGATGGATGGATGGATGGATGGAAGAGAGGAAAAACATGGAGGGGGAAGGTGTGTCCAAACTTTTTTCAAATAGTGTATTTCTGCTCTTGAAATGTTTGGTGTCTAATTGAACAAATTCTTTGAGAAAAAAGAGTAGTACAGTTAGTGGAGTGCCAGGACAAAATAACACCTCCCACATGGCTGCAAAAATGAAGTCGTCAACAACACTTAGCATGGAAGAGATCTCTTAAATAGTGAGCAAGCCATGAGATTCACCATGTACAGTACATGAAGTCAGCAGAGGTCAGAAAAAGAAATTGTGATCAGAAAATAGGACGGAACAAAACAAGGCAAAATGAATAAATGTCTATTATTTTCTTATTGCACAATGTTTTCCAATTGAAAAACGACAGTGTATTTCAAAAACACAATTTATCTGCTGCTCTGAGTGCAGACAATGGTATGTGTGGGAGGGTAAGGCAGGAGAATCTCTCTCCAGAGGGATTAGAGTAATGATAAACTCTTCACTGGCAGCAAACTCCAAACCCTTCATTACTGTCAACACACACACATACGTCTGCTAACACGTGAGCATGCACAAACAGGTGTAGACAAACAAAACTTCACACGGACACTATAACACAGACATTCTGGCTAACCTACAGCTCCAAACAAACAGAGAAATATTACAGAGAGAGTGAGACGACCAAAGAGGTATGCCGAAACATGAGCAAACACAAAGATGAGGGCGTACACACACAGCAACCCCCAAAAGGTGGTCATTACAGCTCCTGAATATTCCGCCGCGCTCAGTCAATTTGCATTCGGCAGACCGTCTCCCCCCGCTGTGTCTCCACTCTCCTGGAACAAATACTAAACTGAGCCAAGGGCACCTCCAGGACTGCTTTGGACAGCAATTTCTCCCCAATTCTCAAATCGCCTCCTCAGTAACCGCCTGTCTGACATTCACACATACACAGAGCTAATGACAGCCTTCCAGCCACCCAACTGCATAACTGCCCTGGGGGATAGAAATATCCGGGCCTCTGTGGTCACAGCGCGACCGGAACGTGGGATCAGGCTCGACTGACGATGCAGGAAGCAAAACGGATTCTGCCCAGAGGGAGCTGGGAATGTCAGTCAACAGTCTAGGAAGCTTTGGACGTGATATTTCATTATGTCAAACCCCTTAGTATATAAAAGACAACAGAGAGAATGTGAGATTCAGTTGGATGAATTATCTGATAATTATTACAATTATAATAATCATGTATTATGTAATTGTTCTTAATTTTCTTGAAGGTATTTTATTCCCCCCTCCATGAATCACCACCTTATTGCGGCGGAGGGGTTTGTGTGCCTGAGTGATCCTAGGAGCTACGTTGTCAGGGGCAGTTCACAACTGGTAGGGTTCAGTGGATGGATTTTATTCCTTCTAGATCATTTATGCATAGATTGTTCATTTTGGTGATCTGTTTTTCGGTTTTTGTTCATTATTCATATTCATTTTGTTTGTTCACTTTTGTGCATTTTGTTCCTTTTTGCTTATTTTGTTCACGTTCCTGAAGATCTGTTATTTGCAATTTTGATTTTATGATTTATTTTTAACATTTACACTTTCATTTTTTGTATATTTTTTTAATTAAAATTTTCTTTGTTTGATCTTTTTAAATTGTTTTGTTACCGTTGTCGATTTTGATCTTATTTTGTTCATTTTGACATTACTGTGAACACCATTGTGTGCTAGTGTTCACAACATTAAGTCATAATGAATAAAATAAACCCAATATTCATAGTTCTGCATCGTGTCTTCTATATAAAAGTAGTAAGATACATTAAAAATTGCTTTGCAATGCAGATTTTTTTTTGAGTTGGAGATGCCTTTTTTGTGGCTCCAGACATGTTTTTAACTTTCTGGCCAAAATTGGCTCTTTCAGTAGTAAAGGATGCTGACCCCTGGTCTGCAGCTGTATTTGAGGATAATTTTCATTCTCTATTGATCCGTCATATACAGTTGAGGTTAAAATTATTACCCTCCCTATGAAAACGTGATTCTTTTTCAAATGTTTCCCATGCTTTTCACTCCAGCTCTGATACTTGAAAACACTTTGATAACTTTGTACATCCATCTCCTGCTTTCTGTCCATCAACAATATTTCTTTTCAGATATAAACTCATTTCTTTTGTTTCTGACATGATGTTTTTACAAGTGATGCCTCAAATCCTTTCTGAAGTGAATATTGGATAATTTTAACTTAAGTTCACACAGTTAGACCATTACTCAGTGAAAGAGTTGTGGTTTGTGGTTTATTAACACCCAGAAGGTCCATTCGTCTGTGTGTTAGCAATTAATAATTGACCCTGGTCATATTTCTTTTCCCTAAAATAACTGTTGTTGTTTGCAAATATAAATCTCTTCTGGTTTCTAAATGAAACTAGCATGCTTTAAAATGGTCTGACATCCCATAACAGGGGTTTACAACCTGCGGCACCAGGGCCACATGTGGCTCTTTATTCCCTTTAGTGGCTCCTGTGACTTTGTCTACTGGTGGAAGTAACATAATCAATCAAAATGATCAAAATAAGAACAATATCAACAAAAAGAAGTAAAAAAACAGATGCGAATAATCTACAACATGAATGAAACGATCAAGAAAATGAAAAAGAACGCTGTAATACAAAACTTAGAACATGAATAAAAATAAGCAAAATGATGAAAAAAATTATGAATAACAAAATCTTTAATCTTAAGGCAAACCTGGGCAAAATATTCAACAAAATAATCCACAAAAATAGACAAGCAAATGAATATGAGCAAGAAAATGACCATAAATAAATAATAACAAAACTTAACAACGTTATCTGAGAAATGAACAAAGATTACCAAAAATGAATATAATAATTAAATACATTTTTAAAAAACAATAACTTAATCAAATAATCTGCAAAATGAGCAAAAATGAACAAAACAATGGACAAACTGAACAAAAACAAGAAAAAATAATCAAGAAAATTAACAACAAAAAAAAAATACACTGGCCAAAACTTCTAACACAACACTGCCAGATTTAAGATATTTGGAGCGCGCTGAGCCAAATCATGAATTTAAGTTACAGAATACACCTTGAAAGCTCAAAAGGTTTGTCTTTTTTTTGCTGTGTAGGTACATTGTTCCACTTGACTGCACACCCTTACAATTATGGCATGCTAATGAAACTGAGTAGATCTCAGCGACCAGTCCTTGTAAAACTTGGTCAATAAGTAGCCGTACCAATGGTGATTTTTTTTGTATCAATTGCATTGTTTCAGTGCAACATTTGTCCATGGCACGACTAAGTCAAATTCAGCGGGAATGAAACATTGGTATGCCTCGTTCTCGCTGAAGGACACAAAATGACACAAAAACATGTTGCCAGGGCCTTGAGCGTCCACATGGCGACCATTTCACATCCATGGAGGTGGTGTAATGACACAGGACGCAATAACGACGGACCATGTGCTCCCAGGCCACGTGTCACCACCCCCCGACAGAACTGGCATGTTCGTCTCCAGCACAATGAATTTGCAGTTGTGACTAATTAGTTTTCCATTTTATTACACTGTATTTGAATTTAAATTTCATATCTGATATGTGTTGTTAATATATATCACTTCAACTGTGCATCATGTGCATAAACCTGAATGTTGCGTTGGAAGTTTTGGTCATTGTAAAAACCAAATTGGTGTTAACATGTGGCCAACTAAAACATGCACCATATGTCACGTGTAAAGGGTTTGAATATTATTTGAGGCTCTTGACCCCCTTAACAAGCAATAAAATATATCATATATGAAGTGTTTTTGACCATACACTTCCAGAACTCAGAATGAGCTCATAATCCATTTTTGGGTCCCAACCCACCAGTTAGGAACCATGCAGCGGTGCCCAACTCCAGTCCTCGAGAGCCCCTGTCCTGCATGGTTCCCAGCTGTCCCTGCCCCACCCACTGTTGATGTGGTGGATCAGGTGTGTTCAGTCACTCAGAAACTAGAAGATACAGTGGGTGGGGCAAATCCAGCTGGAAAACATGCAGGACAGGAGCTCTCAAGGGCTGGAGTTGGGCTCCTCTATTATAGAGGTTTCACAAGATTTACACAATTACCATTTTTCTCTTATTGTGAACTGCTTTATTGATTTCATCAAGTGTTTCTTTTGTTTCTCACTCCACTTCTTGCCTTTATCAAACTTTCAGTTCATGTTAAAGGACTGCTCTGCCCTGCTGCACATTGTATTGCATCATTAGGTAGCACAGTACTCCAGTGTAGTTATTAACAGCTGGCAAGTGTAGCCTCTAGACTGGAATTACATTCTGACTCGTGGTATATCTGTAACACGCAAACTGATGCAACACAACAAACTCACACTTTGCCTTTCACCTTCACACATGCACAAGAAAACCCACAGTGCAGGTTGTATAATAAATGAGCTTCTTTCATCCTGTTACACACGAGTTACTGTAGTCTGGAATGTAATCACCACAAGTGAAACAGAGAAACAGCACACTGGCAGTGTTCAAACAGTCTGAGGAAGAACATGCACCTGAGACAGAAGGGATTCAAACACATACGTGCAGACACAATTACAGAGGAGTGTTGTGCTGGACCTGAGAGGATGCTACTAGCAAGTGTCTTATTTGTGCTTTGAGTACGTTTGGTCTGTACGTATGTACCTAGGGATAAAAACAGTATGCGCTCCTGTGTTTGGGGGGGAAGGGAGTGTTTCTGTGTGTGGCCCCTTGATATTGAGTCAGGCATATATCTAGCTGTCCAGATATTAAAAACTTGTGGTGGGGGATGTTAATAATGGCACATCACCTGACACCAGGACATAAGAGGAGCACATCCTGGGGGCTTTTCTCCTTCTCTATTATGTGGGTCCCTGAGGTCCACCTCTTTTCTAATGACTTTCAATGTAGCACTGACAGCTAACTTCAAAAGCAGAACCGACTGGTGTTAATCAGCATTCTGCTCTCACTAAGACAAAAAACACACCCTAGCAGACAATTATGCATGTGCAATATATGAAGATACAACAAGCAGCACCTTATCTGCACACATGCACATACAGTATATATATGGTCGTATGTTATGAATTACACTACTCCTCTTAGCAGCTACTCTTCCTCCTGCCTCCACCCAGCATCCAGAGATAACAGCCTTCCCTTCAGGCAGGCAGGCAGCAGCGGGGACAGCCATGGATATGTTCAGCCTGCTATCTAATGAGCGTCGGAATGTCACTGTGGGCCTGTCTGCTGGTCCCAGCCAGCCAAGCATTCATACATGTGGAATCAGCACAGTCTATCAAACAGCTGGCAGACAGTTCTGCACCTTATTTCCTTCTCTCTTTTTTACCCTCTTTCTATCTTTGCTTCCTTCTCTCTCCATCTCTACTGTGTGTGCCTCTCCTTGTCTATTTCTGATCATAAACAAGCGGAAGCCCAGGTCTTCTTTGCTTTGTATGCCTCTCCCTGCCTCCCCCTCACCCAACATCATTGACTCAAGACATCCCAAATGAAGGATGGAGGAAAGCTCTGCCATAAATAACACACAGCCTTCTCCTCTCAGATAACTGAATGCACAGAGTAAAGGTAAAACAGAGAATTAAGTAGCAGTAATGAAAGACATGCCAGTCATGGCATGTTATATTTTATGGCAAAATCTGCAGGAGCTTCTCTCCATAACTGTCTTTGTTTCTCTCATTCTCTCTGTGGCATTTTCTCCCGTATTTCCTCCAGCTCTTCCTTCTTCATATTCTCCCTCCCTCTCGCTACCTGCCTGGGTAGAGCACTTCTGAGTCTTGTCTACACAGAGGACATCAAATGGCCTGCTTTCACAGAGATGCTGGAGTTGCTGCTCCGTGCAGAAGTGCTGCTGTTTCAGCACTTGTGTAGAGAGATTAGAAGATATCAGCATGGAGGAGGGAGACGAGAAATGCCGACAAATGATTGTGGTGTTTCTCTATCCTGAAACAACACTGTCACTTTGGTAAATTATGTGAGAGGTGTTGAGATCCTTCCTGTGAAGCTATGGATGCTGCCACATCTTTGGTTTTGCAATTGATCTGGGACCCAAACACAATTTCCTCTGTTTCTACTTTTGGCTGGGTTATGACAGACATCTTCATCCCTGTGATGGGGCTGTTCATGGTTTTATCTGGATATTAATGAGCATCTAACATCAATGTACTGCAACAGCAGTCTTAAAACCAGCACAACTGTAGCTTTAGCAATTTAATTTTCCATAGAGCCATGATCTTATTTGCCATAAACACCACATTAAATATGGCAACACAAGCATTTGGCAAAAACTGCACGAACGGAGAGCCAACACACCGTCGAGACTCACAATGTATTTCCCAGTGAGTACAGCGTGGCCTAATCTGCCTAACCTGATTATTTTCAGTCTTTCTATGATGCCTTGCATGATCCTCCACCTCCGTTCCCCCACTCAGACCACTTTGTCATGTGATCCTAACTTGGGTTATTGTTGAGGCAGGTGGCACTGTGAGACTCCCAACACAGGAAAATCCACAGTATCTGTAACTCCCATGAACTATGAACAGAATCAAAAGTCCATTGGTTGCATTTTCACACAACCTGACATTTCAGCAGCAGACATCTCACCGGTAATCTGGAGATTAGTGCGGCATCCTGATACCCAGACAGGATGTTAATATGAAAGGGCACTTGTTTGATAGTTACACCAAAGTAGCCTAAGACTGATTTACATATGCACCACCCAATTTTACCTTTTTATCTTCCACAAAAGTACAAATACACAACATTCTACCTTGGAAGTGGAATGCTCTCGACTCGCTGTGGAAGCCCTGGACTTGAGTAACTCCATCCAAGCCTTGTCCAAGTGTTAGTTCATCCAACACGCTGATGCGCAGGGCAGGGTCGACCCCGAAACCTACAACTAATTTGCAAACACAAAAACATTACTGTCGTCGTTATAAGGGAGGGACACCTGTGATGCTGTGAAATCCTGCAGAAGCGATGGGAGGATACTGTCTGCATGATGAGTGCCCCTAACACACGCAAAAATATCTTAAATAGCATGTAAACAATATCTAGGCTGTTTCATCTACTAGGTTATGTTGAAGGAGATGATGCTTATCAGCGAGCATTCTGTATCCTACCTGGGGAGGCGCAAAATATGCCGAGAAACAGAAATAGCTCTAATAATCCCATGGTGAATGTATAAAAATTAGTCCATGTTTTGTCCACTTCCAAGAGCCAGAATGATGCGAATGATGGATCAGCCTCGCGCAGACGGTTAATGCAAATCCCAAATGATGAGCGGAGGCATCATCACAACTTTAAATGCCCAATAATGCAAGACAGGAGCAAATCCGAATGACGGGAGGGGAGGGGGAAAAAATAACACGAGAGGAATTATTCCATGTAAGGCAGCGTCTGCTCCATCGGCACAGGTGGTAACAGGATGTACAAAGCGAGATGTGCTGCCTGAACGAGCTGAACAGACGCTCCTCCAGCAGGAAGGAGCCGAGCGGAGTGATGGAGAGGAGAGAGGAGAGAGAGGAGAAGTGGTCCAGGAGGGAGACGGCAACGGAAACAGGGACAATGAAGCCCCCTTGTGGTTCAAAGGGAGAAACTCGAGTGGATCGAAATGGATTCAACCACGCCTTATGTCAAGTGGACTGTGGGTAAACAGACATGGTACTTCAGTAAAAGTATTAATCCTTCATAATTAGAAGGAATAGTAAAAAATAACCAATAAGAGTAGAAAAAAGTGTCGTAAAATAGTTCTCAAGCAAGAGTAACTTCATAACATGGGATGTTGTGTTCAAGCATGTTATTTATCTTACAGTCAAAAATTTGGGCACTCTTTTCCCTCCTGTGTTTTTTTTTTCTTTATTTCTACTATTTTTAGCAATGTACATTAACAGTGAAGACAAAGGGTTAAACAAGCCAGTACTGTATATGTTTTAAATTTTGTGCAAAATAGTCCCATTTAGGTTTGATGACAGGTTTACACTCTCGTGGCATCCAAGTTCACTGGTTAATTTGAGTTCATTTGTGTCATTTGTTGCCTTCTTAATGTGCTTTAGACCTTCAGTTGTCTTGAAAGGGTGGGTACAGTGTCAAAAGTCCTATTAGTGCCAATGCAACGACTGTACAAATCCATATTATGGCAAGAAACACTCAAACAAGAAAGCACTGAGAGAAGTCAGACCTCTGCCAAGCATCTCACGTTGTCCATAATGTGATTTACATCCATCAATAGTAGGCCTACATTTATTTTATCCACATTGGATTCCCACGGGAGTTTGCATGTTCTCCCCGTGTCTGCGTGGGTTCTCTCCGGGTTCTCCGGCTTCCTCCTACAACCAAAAACATGC
>JAQQAE010012227.1:0-13258 GCA_029823295.1 Pseudamia nigra | reverse complement strand
GACACACAGGACCACGCTGTCAGGTTCTGCATTAAGGAGTTGAGCTGATTCATAGATGCCGATGGTGAGGCAGTCTTTTTTCACAGCTGGCTAGAGCTAGCTAGCCGCTAGCTTCCCTAGCACTAGCCGCTAGTGGCTAGTGCTCTAACTTCCGGGTTATTCTTGTCGAGACCGAGAAGTGACACATACGTGACCCGGGCGTAGACACGTCTTCTTTCGTTGTGCAAATATTTTTTTGTTATGTGGTTCAAATTTTTTGCCGATTTTTTTATTTATTTTTTTCTCCCCCCCCCCCTTCGGTATCTGAATTTTTCGTTGTCCGAGGTTTCACTGTATATGTTATATCCTTTTTTTGCCCAAAGTATTAATGCAGTCACATAATTCTGTTTCATTTGAGTTTGTGTTGAATTGTTCAGTGGAGGAATTTTTGTCATTGTTTCCGTGCTGGTTTCACTTTTGCTCTTTTTTTCTTAAAGTATAAAACGCGGTCTGTGCTTATTTATGCTGACCTCTTCTGTGTTTATTTTTCAGTACCCGTATATTCCAGCTCACATCACTAAACCGAAGGAGCATAAGAAGCTTTTCCTGGTTCAGCTGCAGGAAAAAGGTTTGTACTTAATCTCTGCTGCTCAATTTTTTTTTTTTTTTTTTTTTTTTTTTTTTTTTTTTGAGTGGTATTTCTGGATTTGAAGTTGGTGGTTTTGCTTTTGCAGCATTGTTTGCTGTGCCCAAGAACTATAAACTTGTGGCAGCGCCCTTGTTCGAGTTATACGACAATGCTCCTGGATACGGACCCATCATCTCCAGTCTACCACAGCTGCTGAGCAGGTGAGTGTATGTGTTCAGTCAAACTAAAGACTTGAAGCATCACAGAATTTATCAGATGGAGGTTCTACATAAAGATGTATTTTAGGCTTTTACATGCTTGAAATAGAGCTTGCTGATAAAATAACATCATTGTGATAAATTATGTTGAGACAGTTACTTTTACAATTTTCTTTTGTCTTTTAGGTTTGTTTTAGTTTTGTTTTCAGCACTGTTTTGTTCATTTATGTGCATTTTATTCACTATTTTGTTCCTTTTTGTGCAGACTGCTTTTTCATGTTGTGGATGATTTAGTTATTCTTTTTGTTGATGATTTTCTTCATTTTTTTGTCTGCCTTATAGATGTTTTCAGTTTTTCTTCATATTGTTAAGTAGATTGTTCATTTTGTGATTAATCTGTTCAGTTTTTTGATTAATTCGTTCATTTTTGTGCATGCTACTTCATTTTGTGATTTAGTTCTCTTCAAGTTATTTTGCTGATCATTTTCTTGATTTTTGTCTGTTTTGACATTTTTGTTCATTTTAATGATTATTATGCTCAGTTTTACTTATTGTCTATTTTTATTTTTTTCATCTTTGATAGATTTTGACAATTTAAAGTGCATTAGTGGATTTTTTGGTCATTTGTTTCTTTTTCTTTGTTAGCTTGTTCATTCCTTCAAATTTTTGAGTCTTGCTTTTTGTTAGTTTCTGATTTTTGAAAGGCTTTATCTTGATTTATTCTTTGCCGTTTACACTGATGTTAACAACATTACATCAAAAGGAACAAAATAAATTCAAGCCTCTATACTTGCACATCACTAAAACTTATATGTGCAGTAATTTACAGTAAAAATTGGCATTTCAGGTCAACTGTCTAAAACCCAGTCTTAAATTTGATTGATATTGGTCTTAAAATGTTACATTTATGCATCTTGTACCCGTAGACACCCTGTTTATTGTACTGTAAGCTGTGGAAATAGAATTTTAAAAAAATGTAACAGAATTTAAAACCTCTCAATGTTGATGTCTTTTTTTTTTTCTTTTCATAGGTTCAACTTTATCTACAACTAAGGTGCAGTGCGTGTGGCTGTCTCTGTGAGCGCAGTCCTGTGTGTTTATACCGCTGTTAGAAGATAATGTGTCCTTTTTTTTTTAAATCATTGAGTTTTTGTAATTTACCCGTACATATTCCATTGTGTTTAGGATCTGGTTTTACACCCTTTCAAGAGAACAGTGTTTGATTAAACAAACTTCACCATTCAGTTTCCTGTTGTTTTAAACTGTGCCCAGGTCTGGGTTTTTTCCTCTTTTTAATAAAGCAGTTCTTTAAATGTGTTTTTTGTGCAAAATTTAAAAAACAAGTGAGTGGGTGTCTTATGAGGAGGGACCTCAGCATTAAGAATTCAAGACTGAAACAAGCAGCATTAAATTAACACTTTACCTCCAAATGCACTGATGCCCATCTAATACTCTTCTTTGCACCAAAACTATGAAAGTAGTCTCAAAGTTATTTCTGGTGACTGTTTAATATTGTATTCTCTATCTGCAGCTGTGAACATTACACTGCCTACAAAAAGCATTCACCCTCCTTTTGATGTTTCAGCCTTACTGCATTATACTCTGAATAGCTATATACACTGCCAGTCAAAAGATTGGACACACCTCTTTCAGTGTATATTTATTTTATTATTTTCAGCATTGTACATTAATAAAGAACACATATGGAATTTTGTAGTAAACCAGAAAACGCTATATATTTTAGATTGTCCAAAGCAGCCACATTTATCTTGACATTATTTCACAAGGTATTTCACAACTGTTTTCAGTTTGTGTGTCTTAAGAATTCATTTGTGCCATTCCTTGCCTTAATGTCCTTTCGCTCATCAGCGGTCTTGTGCAGATGAGGGGTTGGCAGAGTCAGTAGCCTGACTAAAAGCCACAACTTTGAATGTGTGCCAACCATACATTCAAAGTTCTTGAGATTTTTCAGATTGACTGACCTTCATTTCTGAAAGTAATGATAGACTTTTCACTTGCGTGTTTCTTTTCTATCATCAGGGTTTGTGCAGTAGTTGCGGTGTCACTAAAGGGAAGCACATTAAGAAGGCAAGATATGGCACAAATGAACTCGTGACAAGGCACTCCTGTGAATTGAAAACTATTCTGGGTGATTCTGAATCTGATAAGAGAATAAAAAGCCGCCATCAACACTAAATGTGGCTACTTTGGACAATCTCATATGTAAAGCGTATGGATTGTTTAACACTTTTTTTTTACTTACGACACATTTCCTTTCACATGTTAGATGTCTTCGGTATGAATGTACAATTATTGCAATACTAAAAATAAGACGGAGTGTATCCAGACTTTTGAATGGTAATGCAGATAGCCCTTTTTGACAAGAATTTACAAAAAGCAACTGCAATATTAAAGTGAAAACCTGTCTGCTCCTGATCTCCATCTAATGTGACAGAGCTTGAGCAGTTTTACAAAGAAAAACGGTAAAAATGTCAGTGTTGAGATGTGCAAGTGTGATGAGCATCTACAGAATACTGGTTTAAGGGGGTGCATTCATGTGACATTACTTCATAGAAATCTGGTTTTACTTCACTTTGATATCAAAGAGTCAAAGTGAATTTTGTTTTGTTTGAATTATTTTGTTTATTCTTGTCAAAAAACTAATACTGACGGTTCAATTTCATGCAACAAAGGGTGAAAATGTCCCAAGGGGGTGAATACTTTTTGTAGGCAGTGCAGGGAGGTAACGCAGTCAGACATATAACAGTGATCACTTAAATCTGGTCAAATAAAACTACATATCCATGACATGACAGCCATCATTCAGATTCAGATATCCAGGTGTTAATTGATCAGCTGGTGCCTTCGACTCTGCCCTGACCTTTACCTGACAGGCAGCGCTGACTTAGAAATGTGCCCTGGTTTTTATCCATCTAGGTGAAATACCTGATACCTGTTGTTTGTTGAAGTAAAAAAACAAAAATCAAACTGAATGAATGAAAATATGAACAGCACTGAACATCCAAGACTGTCTACAGTGTGGACAAACATGGGCTTCTGTTTTAATTTTTTTTAGCAGCCCACCACTGTATTCTGCATTATTTTTCCTGCATTAACCAGCGGCTCTACATAGCCACTGTCACAAAAATAAGACCTCAAATTTGGATTTGTTGGAGAGGAATCGCAGATATTTTGTCTAATGTTCACATATCTGAGGGTCAAAGCGTCATCTGAACCTAATGTGTGTCTATTTTACTCTTACGCTTGGATTTATTGGTTGGAAAATGTAGAATTTTAAATTTTGTGGTACATTTTGTAAAATTTCTGATCATTATGGAAATTTTGCTCATTAGGTTTATTATTTTGTTTAGTCTGTTCTGTCTTCTAGATTACTTTGGTCATTTTTGTTTATTTTGTTGAGAATTCTGTTACTTCTTGTTTGATTTTTGGAATATTTTGGTCAATTTTGTTAGTTTTCTTGATTACTTTGTTAATTTTTGTTGATTTTGTTAATTTAAATCTTCACAAAGTATGTTCCATCTCATTTGCATACATCTTAGTATCTGATTATTCTTTGATAAGTTTGTTGATACTAAGAAACAAATTTTGTTAATCTTTATTTTGCTATTTTTTGTTCAATTTGTAGATTTATTGTTTATTTCCTTATATTCTTGTACGCTACCATTCACAACATTAGGGCAAACTATTTTAAGGCAAAATTATTTAAATTCTCATAGTTGGAGGTATGTTTCACATTTAACGAGTAAAATACATTTAAATGTTATATTGGTTAATTTACAGTTAAAAAGGAGACATTATAGATTAACCATCCAAGACTTATGTTTTACAGTTGGTTAAAAGTCTTAAATAGTATTAAATTCAATATTCAGCAGTTAAAAAAAAAACTTGTCAACATCAGCATGAGTTCTAAATAAGAAAAGCAGCTAATTTATGTTCTGTCAACACTGAAAACCTCATACTGTACTGTGTTTGTGATCAGGATTAATGTGGGGAGATCCACTCAAATGTGATGACGCATGGGATAAAAGTACAGAAACTGAGGTCACTGGAATAAAATGATGCATCTGCAGATGTTCATGTTGTATGTAGGTTAATAAAATTGACTGTTTTCTCAAACTCTATGTAATCATATACCATAATGTAATATATATGTGTCTCCTAACCTTTATGTAAACCGCTTATCTATCCAGGGTCAAGAGGTTTTGAGATCTTTTTGGTACGTGTACATCTGCATTATTATGATTATGATTATTATTGTTAAACTGACCATTATTTTATTTCTCCGGACGGGCTGTGTTAATATTGCAGAGATGGTACAAAATTAAATTCATTATTCACTTTTTATACTTTCAAATGTGAAAATCAGCAGCAGGCTTAGTGATATTTACTTTATGAACTTATGTGAAGGGACTGTTGTATCTACAGGAGATTGGACATCTCTTTAAAATCCATGGGAATTATTGCCATGTCTGAGCTGCTTCACACTGTTGGGCCATTAGGTCTAAATCGGTTGTTGTTTTTCAACTCTCCTCACACCGTAAAAGTGCATTTCATACATTTTTAATTTATCTACTGTAAACATTGTCCTTTTATGTTTTTTGTCACTGTACTTGGTTGTTGTTCTCTTGTCAGATTGTTGTATGCATGTATGTGTATGGATGGTACGACTGGCTACACAACCACTACCGCTCGGGATTTGAATACAATTGAATTGAATAATGTATAGCACTGAATGGATTTGAACCAAAAAAGAACCTACAGTATACAATGACATGCCATATAATCAACAAAATTGAACAAATGGGAAAACAAAATTAAAGAAATGAATGAAAATGTACAGGAATGAAAAAAAGTAACTATATAACAAATAAAATGGCGAAAAACAAAAAAATAGAATAAAACGAACAAATTAATGTGCAATATTAATAGAAATTAATTAAAAAATAACCAATTGAACAATATAACAATGTAACACAAAGAAAGGAATCATGTGCTAAATAAAATTGTTGTGTCAGGAAGGGCATCCGACATAAAAACACTATGCCAGATCAAACATGCAAATCATTGGTATTTTGCTGTGGCGACCCCTGAGGGGAGCAGCCGAAAGGAGAAGAAAAACAAAATAACCAACAAACTGAACAAAGTAAAGAAAACCGGGCTACCTCATCCTTCTCCAACTCTTTGCTTGTTTTCTTGATTACTTTGTTTTTTTTGGGGGGGGGGGGATTTGCTTAATTTTCTATTAATTCTATTACTTCTATAATTTATTATATTATTGTTTTTTTCTCATTTTCCACTCATCTGGGTCAGGGTCACGGGGGCAGCAGCCCGAGCAGAGAAGCCCAGACTTCCCTCCTCCAGCTCCCCTGGGGGGACCCCCAGGTGTTTCAAGGCCAGCCAAGAGAAATACAGTAGTCCCTCATTTTATTGACTATTTTTGCTTCTTTTTGTTATATTGTTCATTTTTGTTAATTTTGTTGATACTTTCGTTCACATATTTACTCATTTATTATATTGTTAAATTGACTGAGTGCTTATGACAACAGCTCTGACAAGGCGACTTCCGGCTTGCATCGCCTGACCTGACAGCCTGCCATCAGGGTGAAATCACACAGATGACGTCATTTGTCCGCGACACGTTGTGGAGAAATTTACACACGTTACAGAAGTTAGCCTTGTCAAGTGTGTCCACAAAGTGGAACCAACAGGGAGAATTAGACCTGACATTTATCAGAATGGCCTCCAAACGGCCACAGGAAGGGAGCAGAAGTGCGGAAAAGAAGAAAAAGAAGAAGAGCAGTGAAGAAGCCGCAGGACTGTGTTGGGTAGTGGAAGAGGAGCAGGTGAAGGAGGCGGTGAAGGAGGCTTGGAGACAGAGGAGTCACTACAAACACGGTCAGTAACATGGTTCACCTGGACACACAGGTACAATCCTCCAACCTAAACGGTACACTACTCATCTCCAGGAGAATGTCAAACCGTTCATTTGGTGCAAGATTTGTGTTCATTGTTGGAGAATTTGTGGATGACTTTTGTCATTTCTGTTAGATTAACTGTATGCTGGCGTTCTCAACATTAAATCAGAATTAACTAAATAAATTCAATTCTCATTTTTATACGTCTTATTATCTTCCCTACATGAAGAGCAAATTACATAAAATGCTAAACGTGAACTTACTTAAAATATGCATTATAGATTACTGACTTCTTAAATGTGGTTTTAAACGCTCTAAATCTGTTTACATAGTTACTTTTTTACATTGGCTCTGATTCATTACTTGATTATATTGTGGATTTTGGTTTTTGTTCTGTTTGTTTATTATTTTTTCTTTTTAATTTTAGGGATCATTTTCGTCCTTTTTGTTCAATTTTATTCATTTTATTGATTATTTAGTTAATATTTGTTTACATACAGACCCTAGGAGTCAAACCATTGCAAATCATGGCCAAAATGTTCATGTGCAAATTTTCAGATCCAACTGAAAGTAAATGATTTGTTGTGGCAACCCCTAAAAGCAGGGGTGTCAAAATCGTGCCATGGAGGTGATTTCAATGATCAGCATCCTTCAAATTGAGGGAAGAAACGAATCAGTGAAATCACCTGCTTTCGTGACTGGTTGGAGAGAAAACCTGCAGGGTCTTGGCCTCCATGGCATGAGTTTGACACCTGTGCCTAAAAGAAACAATTGAAAGAAGACGCATGTAGTTATTTTTTGTTTCTTATGTTGCTTATTTTGTTATTTTGTTCATGTTCATTATCTTTCTCTTCATAGATATATGCAGAAAAAAATAGTTATTAGGTTTGATGTAATTGATACAACAATTTCCAAGAATATGAATAATTTGGTATTGACATATTTACAGGATTTGAAAATGTAAAAATCTGCGTTTAATTGGTTGAGACACTTTCATGGTATCACAGTGACACACCAGGTCAGACACATTATGCAGACATGGAGATGGCATAATGAAACTAATGGCTAATGATCTAATTTTTGGAAGCAGTTCATGGTGACTCTTCATCTTTTGTTGCTGTTGAGCAGGGGATATGGAGTTGGACTGCCATCCTTTTCCTCACTGCATCATCAAAAACTTCATCAACAATGAGAGCTTTGTGGAGAATCTGCAGAGAGAACTGCTGAACCTCAACTTTCATGAGAAGTCCAACGATCTGTACAAATTTAAGCAGGTAGTGTGAAAATCAGTGACAACACTAAATCACTTCTAAAAGTGAGTTTGTGTTTGTGTCTTACTTTGCTTTCATTGTTGTGCAGTCAGACGACTTGAGGAAGAGAAAAGAGCCACATATCGCAGGCCTCAGGTGAAACACACTATCATTCGTATTGTATTGTGTGCATAAAGGTTTTCTCCCACTGTCTCTCACAAGTTGGGTGGCAGAATTAAAGTGCTTAAAGTGATGCTAATCATTCATATATTTTTTTTAAAGTTTCAAATGAAGTTATAGATGGTGACATACGTCAATGCTGGTAATGATGCACATAAAAATCATGATAGGTGGAAAAGGGTCTCAAAAACTTTTAAATCTTTCCCAGGATGTAATGGTACATATCTTAGTTTCCCTACATCATAAAATTTGTCAAAAATAAGAAAAAAGTACAATTGTCTTTCCAGCTGGTTCTGCCAAACTGCATTTATTTTTCAAAAGGTCGCTCTGTTCTGAACCATGGGACACATACTTGGGCAGCAATTTAACCTTGTAAACCCACTTCCATAATTGGTTCTTTTGTTTTGTTGGTTTTATGCATTAAACACATTAAAACACTAGTGTGACACAACAATACAGGCTGCAGAATCACTCTTATTTGAGTAAATTTGGCAGGTTTAAGGGCACTTCAGGCCTTCAGTTCACTGAGGGGAAGAACTGCATGGCTGTGAAAAAAGCAACAAACCTATTTTAAATATATCACCAAAGTGCTAACCTAACTGTTTCACACTCATATAGTTCTGCATACATGTCTGTGATTCTTTGTTTTCCTGATGTCTTGGAACGCCTCCTATCTCACATCCACACCTGGACATTTAGATCATCCTGCTTGCAGCCTCTTTACTTTTCAAACTCATCTAGAGGGTGCAATTTCACTCAGAAGGGGTATAACGTTACACTTTCAAGATGCAGCGCATAGGATTTAGTGGCATCTAGTGGTGAAGTTGCAGACTGCAGAAAACTCAATAACACCACTTCACCGTGTCTGTCCAAGTGGGTTTAGACGAGTGAATAAATGTCAAGGACCTCATCAGAATCAGTGTTTGAGTTTATTCTGAGCTGCTGTAAAAACAGGGTAGACTCTGTGTAAAGAAACACTTTCATGTAGAAATCTGTGGCACATTTCAAGGTGGCAAAAACATAGATTCTTATTCTGGGGTGCTTATGCATAAATGAAAATATAATTATGCATATTTAACCCTTTTCTGCAAATAGATTCCTTTTTAAATCGTACAGATTACATCTTTTCAAATGTGAAATTAAAAATGTTTATTAGACACTGGATTGTCATTTATACTACATTTATACCAGTCTCTTACGCTCTGTCAACTCTGACACTTTGTGAATGAAACATCATGAAAACCACTGCAGATATTCCCAAAGTATTATGAAATCATTCCAAAAGAGAAACTTTGACTATTAAGAGAGCTAATTTAGTGATTGGGTTTTCATCAGATCCAGCAGGTGGAGCCAGAGATTAAATCTGCCACTTAATTAACATGTCATATTATCACTCAACACTGATTACCGGTAATGTAGCAGCTGGTTCTGTCATTCATCCTGTACATTAGGTTCAGTTAACTGATTTTGCTGGATTATTTATTCATTTTTGTTCTATTTGTGGATTATTTTGATCATTTTGTTAATTTTTTTGCTAAATTTCTCATCAGTTTTATTCATTTTCATTATTTTACCTGTATTAGTTTAATTCTTTGTCATCTTTTATGTATTTCCTTAATTATTTTGTTCTTTTTTTTTGCTGAGTTACAGCTTATTTTGTTCACTTTGATTAGATGCTGTGACGGCTGGCGTGGGCTCAGCTTTTGTTTGAAAGCATTTCAAACACAGTTAATGCGCTGAAATACAATTAATTGTTGTATGTGGATTCATTCTTAGTAATGAATGTAGATGTGATATATATCCAAAACGCTCTCTTAAATTTGATTTAAAGCACAGCATTATTATTTAACACATGATTGCACAGTGAAATCCAGTGTATTTAGTCATATTCTTGTTTTCAGGGCGCTTCTGTTTGGACATTTCCGATCATGGCTTCAGGACGTATTGGGGGTTGCACTGGAGCCCACCGTGGACATCTCCTGTGCCAGATATGACTACACAGGTGATCTCTATCTGCCAATTAAAGACAAATCACCTTTTGGCTCCTTTTATTGTATTATTGATGAGCAATATTTTGTAAAATGTCCATTATACCAAAGCGCTGGGACACCTGACAGTAGCAGCTACAGAATCTTGTGCATCTTTTCAAAATCCAAAGAATTATTCTTGTATCTGAGCTGTTCTGAATTTGGACTGAACTTTAAATGTTTAGGAATGATGAATGCACCATAAATCAATAAAATTAAGAAAATAATGAACATACTTAACCAAAATTAACAAAAGCATCTACAAAATTAGCAAAGTAGTTCTCAAATTGAAAAATAAAATGAAGAGAATTAGCAGAAAATGAACACAATAATCAATATGATTAATGAAATGAAGAAAAATAAATGAAAGATTAACAAAATAACCTGTACTTCTCACAATCTAAGAATTCACCTAGCTTTGTCTTCCTTTCCCATCTGACTTACTGTATCTTCTCCCAACTCTGATGTTTTTATTGTATTAGTTTTCTTGAGTAATTTGTTCGTTGTGGTTAAGTTCTCAATTTTATATATTTTGTGTTCGATTTGTAATACTGTATTACATTGCTTATTTTATTCATCATAATAGTCATTTTTGTCCATTTTATTTGTTGTAGTGTGAATGTTTAATTTTCTGCTCATAAACAAAAAAATTGGAACGCCTTAGATAATTCCTATGGGTTTCCTACAGTTGTAACAGTCACAGTATGTTTGTCCATGTAGTGTTCTTTTACGTTCTCTGTTTTTTAACTTCAGATGTTCTTCTGTGTCATGATGATGAGTTGGAGGGCCGGCGTGTAGCCTTCATCCTGTATCTGGTGCTGCCGTGGCAGAGCAGCGATGGAGGAACTCTGGATCTTTACACCACAGACAGTGAGCACTCACTTCCCATTTATTTATTCAACCTTTGTTTAAACCTCGAGGAATCACTGAGGGCTGGTTCTTATTTTCAGTATGGTTGAGAGTACAAAATAATTACAGGACCCAAATAGAATGCAGGCATAATTAAAAACTGAAAAGTTTATAGTCATAGTTTGATCATTGTTCATAGTGTTTAGTTTTAATGTTCAATGTAAGGTGTTTTATCAGAGACACCAAAAGCTGTTTCTCTTTTTTTTTTTTTCCAGAATAGGTGGTTGTTTAGGGGACCTTCAGTGCCTGTCATGATGTACTCTAGAGCAGGGGTCTCAAACTTGTGCATTGGAGGGCCGAGACCCTGCAGGATTTCTCTCCAACCAGCAGATTACTGATTAGCTCTTCCCCCCAGGTTGCTGATCAGTGAAATCACCTGCTTTAGTGACTGGCTGGATAGAAAACCTGCAGGGTCTCAGCCCTCCATGGCACAAGTTTGAGACCCTTGCTCTAGAGAGTCCTGCCCAACCTTTTTTGATAGAATGCGGTGATGAGTGGAACAGTTGCAATGGTAATGAATCTAAATGTAGAGTATTGAACAGACACTAAGGGTCTAAGAGCACAAGCAGAGGCATATCAAGAGATGGTATCACCTTAGCCCAAAATGGGTAAAATCAGTGCCTCAATGATCCGCTTCCTACAAAACGGGGAAATTGAGATTTCTGTCTGTATACAGTACTTGTGTCTGTCCACTGTCAGTGCAGTGTGTGTGTAATGTGTAATTCTCTTAATCAGGTAATTTCCAACCACAGCACCTAGTGAAGTCACTCGTACCTTCCTGGAACACGCTCGTCCTCTTTGAAGTCTCTCCTGTCTCTTTTCACCAAGTAAGGATCATTTTCAGTTTCATCTGACAATCTGCCTTTTGATTTATGGGGCCTGTGTTGGGAAGCTTTTCATTAAAAAATTTGTGGTTCAAGAAATCCACAATATTCATAATGAGATAAAATGTCTCTCAAAGCTCTGTCTGCTCTCTATCAGCTCATTTTGTGAACCTTAGGCTTTGAGCCTCTGTTAACCCTTTCTACCAACAGGGAACAGGCACTGTTGTGGTTCCTGAGCATACACTGGTGCTGGAAACCATGTGAACCCATTGGAGTATTCTACATTTCTGCATAAATATGAGCTAAAACTTCATCAGATGCAATAACTGCAGATAAAAACTCATGGTTAATGTTGACCAGTTCTGCATATCACATTGGAGAGATTTTATCCCATTCCTCCACACAGAGCTTCAACTTTGAGATGTTGGCAGTTTTTCTCTCATTAATTGGTCGCTTCTGGTCCTTATTGAACATTTCACTTGGTTTAAGTTCTTGATGCTGACTTGGACAGTTCAAAACATTAAATTTGATCTTTAACCATTCTTTGGTAGAACAACTTGGATTACTGTCTTTCTGCTTGATTCAGTTTATGGGCAGTTTGACATTTTCTATTAAATCTCACTGGTATGATTCAGAATTTACTGAAAAGCTGAAAAAAATTGACTACGTACAGTTACTGCCACCTAAATCCAGCTGAGTTTCAGAAAAGTGTAGAGAATTGGGACATGTTCCTTTCAATGCACAGGTGAACAATGAACAAACTAAAATATTCTCAAGGATTAATGAGGCTACAAAAAGGATGTCAAAAGGTCGGGCAGGATATAGTTGTGAGATACAATATTACCTCATGACCGCTGTGCACCTCCTCCGTTAATGATGCACCCTTAATTAGAATAGAACTCAAAAGCTGTTTGTGCACAAGATTGAGACCAAGGTGCCAGGGGTGGTAAAGGGTCCTGTTTTGTGAGCTCATTCACAAAAAATGAGGAGTTGGATACAGTTAACCAACAAGCAACTATATTGTAAACAGATATGAGGAATTTAAAACTAAATACAACACAGCTGCTGCAGCTAAACACAGGAAGGCAAGAGACAATACACTGTGTGAATGAGTGAGTTACTATTATCATGAATATCAAGTGTTTGAATATGATGGAAAGTGTTTTGTTCTGTTGAATTAATGTACCGTATTTTCCGGGTTATATGTCCGGAATATAGCCTGTGTGCAGGCAGGTTGGAATGATTGGAGAAAAGTGTCCAGTGTGATGTGTGATAGGAGGGTATCGGCAAGAATGAAAGGAAAAGTG
>JAQQAE010012226.1:0-13259 GCA_029823295.1 Pseudamia nigra | reverse complement strand
CTATCTATCTATCTATCTATCTATCTATCTATCTATCTATCTATCTATCTATCTATCTATCTATCTATCTACCTACCCACCCACCCATCCATCCATCCATCCATGCATCCATCCATCCATCCACCCCCCTTATTCTCGCCAGGTGCTTTTAAAAGATTCTTTGAGTTGCATTTCATCGTAGACAAATTTAACATCTTTGGGCCTGCAACACATTCCAAAAAAGATCAGCCGGGGTCAATTTTAGTGCTGAAGATGACTTAAAATTATTCAAAATCAATGTGATTTGAAACAAGATTGATGCTGGAATTCGGTTTAAGTTGGCAATCCTCAGTCCATCCTGAGGGAAGAAACTTCTTCGTAGATGCCCATTTTGCACCAAATCACACTTAAAATCACCTTTTGCATCAAACATTGTTTTTGAATGCATTTGGCTCATTTTCAACCTTAAAATTACCCGACTGATCTTATTTGGTACATGGAACACCCATTTTTTTTCCCATTCACATTCATGTTTCTTCACTTTTCTGATTATTTTGTACATTTTTCTTAATGTTGCATCCAATGTGGTCTTAATGTAGATCGTCTTCTTGATTATTTTGTTAGTTTTTCTTCATTTTTCTTCATTTTTTTCTTATCTAGTTGTTTTTTTCACTATTTTGTTCATATTTTCTTTTGCTTTGTGTACATTATTTATATATTCACCTTGTAGTTTTGATCATTTAATTGAATTGATCATGAATTTTTTTTATGTAATATTTTATGCTGTTCATTATTTTTAATTTGCAAAATATTCTTCATTTTGCAAGGGAAATTTGCACATTTTCTTGATTAACTTGTTTATTTTTATTTTTGCTTTTTGTTCAGCTCATTTTCACCCATTTCACTTACAATTTTGTCTGTTTTCTTCTATAGTTAGTTCATTTTTCTTTATTTTGATTCTTATTTTATTTTCCTCATTTCACTAATAATTTGGATCATTTCATCAGTTATTTTGTTAATTTTTTTTCTCCACACTTCTTATTTTGTTAATTTCTACTATAGCTATTAGAATCCATGTAACAGTGCTGTTATTTCTGCTCCATTTCCACTTCTGGCTGATGTAAACTGATTGGGACTCATGACAGCCTCATAACAGTTTTGCCAAATCCCCTGAAATCAGCAATATTTTGTTTTCCTTACTTTTTCATGATTTTCACCCAGAAATGTTGAAGTACAATGGCTTATAAGTTCACATGAATTGAAGACAAAAGAACAATGCTGGAGTAATTATGACATTGGAGGTTGTGTTTGGCACAACAGACAGCACAGCTAGAAGGCAGCGGAATAACACACATATGATCCTCCGTTAATTATCGCTTTTTCACATTTCTCAGCACATGGAAACATAATCGATTGATTGCAACAATGCCTGTGATGGAAATGGAATGTGTGACACGTGGAAGACAAGGTCCTTTCACTTTCTGACAATCAGAAAATGTCCTTCGGAGCCATTTGTGTGCACCTGTGTGACAAAGAGGTGTCTCTCTATATGTGTGGATGTGTGTGCATATGCAAATTTCAAACATGTGATTGTGAATAAGCATGTCGAGCAGACATGTATACGGTGCAGGTGTGTGTGTGTGTGTGTCGGTGCATGTGTGCAGGGTTCACAGGCCCGGGCTTTGACATTCACGCTACACCACCTACGCACTGGGGTCCCATCTCGGGGTCATTTACATATCTTTGAAAGACAGATTGAAAAGAAAGAGAAGGGAGGAAAAGGAGGGGTAGAGGAAGAAGATGGAGAGAAAGAAAGAAAAAGAGAGAAGCCTGAAGATTACATTCCCCCCATCTAGAAAATGAGGGGAAAAGGCAGGGTGTGTAGGGGCCTACTGGGAGGATCCTTATTCATATTTGTGTGTGAATTGTTTATCACGGTGACAGAAGCGTGCCAGGGCTGAGATAAAGGCAGCGCTCCATCACGGGGCTGTGACAGCGGGAGGACACGCCACGCACTCACCGCAGCAGCCCCAGAAATATTATTAATAGATGCTGACTTGATTTGCCACGATTGCAGCGTCTTGGCACCGCTTGATTGTGGCCTGTGAAGTTCCGTCCAAAGGGGAAGCTATTTTTCATGAAGTGACAGAAGTCTTCGCGATTTCTATCCCCCCACCTCACTCACACCCCTCCCCTCCTCTTTTCCTTCCCTCCTGCCTTCTTCCCTTCAGTTGAGCAGTTGCATCTCTTTCCAAGGAGCTGATATGCAAGGCTGCTTATTATGAGAGCGGTGTCAGATTTAGAGAGAAAAAGCCAGGCAGGGAGTGGGAGAAATAGTCGCTCCTTTGATGGGATGGCCTGTGAGATGGCCTGTAGATGATATCCGGTGTGTATCTGTGTGAGGCAGTGTGTGTGTGTGTGAGAACAACAGTGTGCCAGGCATGCATAAACTTCAGTAGTTTCAAGCAATATCACAGCTTTAAGAATATTGGAAAATATGTTATCACATGTGCACATACATAAATTCATAAGTTCACACAAAGCTGGTAAACACAGGGGTTTTTATACAGACATGGTAACACCGGTGATGATGCACACATTAGAAGCCCCTTCCTCACAGTGAGCCTTGGATGAAGGAAGAGCAATTTACAGTACAGAGCAGGAAGCACAAAATCCTTTCCATATTGACAACATGTGAGATTTCTCCTTGAAGACGTCCATCCTCATTCAGCAATATCATGTTTGCGTTGTGGGAGGCATGCGTTCACTTTTCCTCTCCATTTAAATCACATGCGGGGTGTATACTTGTGCAGCCATGAGAGGGCATTGCAGTCCCAGATGTGTGAAGAAAGTGTGAATAAACTTGGTTTGTGCTGTCAAAGTTCAGCCTATATACACATTGTCTTTGACGAATGAGTTTGCAACTCTGATTTGAATTTCAATCCTGGGCCACCAACAAGTTTCACAGGCCTCCCCCCGAGTGCCAAACAGCGCGAAAAAGATCAGTGAGGATATTTGACAATGAAATAGAGACAGAAACCTTTGTATTGAACAGTGTCATCTCAAACCGCAGACAATCCTCAGTTAGTGGAGTTGAAAGCTGGCGAATACAGTGAGATCATGACATCTGCAGACCGCCGTCGTAACGGCACGGCCGCCTCACCCTTTTTGACCTTGTTTGCTCACAGGCTTATCAAAACGACCATGAGATCAGAACACGGAGGAGTTTCTCAGGTCTCTTTCTGTCACCGCACACACACACACCTGCACCTGGCGACCGCAGGCGCTGTCCTCATTGGCGTGGAGACGGGAAGGAGCTGTGGTCTCACACACACACACAAGCGCACACACTTACATGCACAGACATTTGCAGCAGTGTGCTGTGCTGGTGGGGCCCTAACCTCATACAGGATGTGCGCTTGTCTCCGTACAGCTCTTATCTCACTGCGCTGCACTGCTATTGCAGCCCAGAGGCCACAGTGTGGGTGTGACACCTGCCAGGAGAGACACACAGACAGACGAAAAGGGCAGGAGAACAAACCGACAGAGAACACTACAATTTCATTTTAAGCAGGAACCTTCTGAATATGACTTCAGATGAAGACTCTCTGTGACGATGTTTCGATGCACACAATATTCATTTTTCCTCCTTACTCAGAAAAAGACACAATTGTGAATGCACTGTTTAAATTAACAATGAAAATGAATCTTGCACTAATATTACCTTCAACATGCAGCTGCTTATACCTGATTATAAGAGCATCCTAACTTTAGAGCGTACATCTGTACCAAAGAGGATCTTTGTCACTAATGCAGCTGATCTGAACCTACTAATGAGACACATTTCCTGAATATGCTCTATACACGTCCAAATAAACAGAATAATACCTGCATATCCCACATGCCTAATTTGGAAATTGCATCATTTGGAAAAACACCTAATTCCAAATATCCAACTGGAATGCACTGTTTACGTGACACCTGTCAAATTCTGAATATTGCCATATTCGGAATAAAAGGGGAACACTGGTGCACATGAAAATGTAGTAATGTAGCATTTTTGTTTTTTTCTCCTCTTATTCCCAAACAGACACAATTTAAAATTTTGCTGTTTACATGTCCAGTAACAATGACTCTTCCAATAACATACCTGGTTACATGCGGCTGCCCATATTTTGACTTTAAGAGGGTTTTTTCAAGGGTTTTCACTGGTGACAGATGTCCCACTGTGTGAATTCAACATTGCCTTTTCATGCCTTCAAACATGATCCTGAAAAAGTCAAATTTAAATGTTTGTTCTCTGATATCCTGACAGTCGTAATGCGTTGAAGTAGGACTTTTCTGTGGAGCGTCCATCTGTACCAGAGAAGATCTTTGTCCTCAACATATTAGATGCCTTTTCAAAATATGCTGTAGTCAGATCCAAATGATATTACCTGCATATCCCAAACATCTTATTTGGAAAAATACCTAATTCTGACTATCTACCTAGAATGTGATGTTTACAGGACAACTGTCAATTTAGAATATTCCCATGTTCAGAACAAAAGAAGAGTAGTAGTGCACATGATGAATTTCCCTCCAAGGAATAAATAGTTTCTTCAATTTAGTTCAGTTCAGTTCAGTTCAGTTCAATGAAAACATAATTAAAGACATACTGTATGTTATGAAAACAGAGAAATACAAGACAGAATATGTTTTAATATGACTGCCTTATTTGCATTTTCCCACCTCGATGAACTTGGAAATGGGGTTGTAATGTCTTTCAAATGAAATTGTTATAACCAATAGTTTTGAAATCTGTTGTCTCCATAGGATCTCAAAATGCACATAACATATTTTTTTCTGTTTTTTCTAGCAAATGCGATGTAAACATATAAATTAACAGTGAATTTATTTAATGTATTTTAATTTCAATAATGTCAAAGCCAGCTGTGTTCAAGATATTGAATAAAATAAACACTAAGTTAACAAAATGAAGAGAAATGACCAAAATGATTTTTTGAAAGCAGTATAAATGAGTATCACAGTCAATAAAAGTCAATAAAAACAAAGTATGCCCAAAATGAATAAAAGAATAATAAAAAAATGAAGCAAATAATTAACATACTGCACAAAAAAATTCATAAAATAAACATAAAATGAACAATAGGTTTAGAAAAAGCAAACACCCAAACTGAGAAAATTTAGTTTTTAACTACTTGGTGTTAATTTTTTTACATTCATGTTCATTTTGTTCATTTTCCTGATTACGCTGTTCCAATTTCTTAATTTTGCTTCTAATTTTGTTTTAACAGAGACATTGTAAAAATTAAACAGACATATAACTGGGCCTGTGATTTGTGGCTACTTGTGATGTCACAAACATACATGTTTTTTTTTCAGTCAGTCCTGCACGGCTCCACCAAACGTGAAATCCCGGGATAACGCGCCAGGGAATCTACATGATGAAAACCATGGCACAGACAGGAAGTGGGTGCGGTAAATTTAAAATATACATTCAATGGACATGTGAAGATTAAGTTAACTTGTTTAAAAGGGTTATTATGTCTCCATTAATTTGGATCATTTTCATGGTTATTTTGTTCCTACTGTATGTTTGATTGTTTTTTTTTTCATTTTGCTTCTTATTTTGGTCATTTATCTTCTAATTTTTGTCACCTTTTCTTCACTTTTCTCACTATTTTGTACCTTTTGCTTCTTACTGTATGTTTCCTGATTACTTTTTTCATTTTAAGTCAAATTACCCACTGACTTATTGCATTTTTCGGCCTTAATTTTGTAATTACCTCATTATATTACTATGCCCTTTTAGGGCAGTGTAGTGGACATGAAAGGGTTATTTTCTTAAAACACCATGCTGAGGAAGTCAGGTTTTGGATATTTGTACACACCCAGATCCTTGTTGTAATCCTCTGGGATAATTTAAAAGTAAGTGTGCTTCTGCTTCTGACTAGAATTTTTTCTGTGGAACATCCTTTCTCTCGCCACTGCAGCGGGAATGAAACCTGCCTACCAATGAGATGCATATTCCAAATGTGCTGTGTACATGTCCAAATAGACCACATAAAACTGGAATAATATAAGGATATTGCGTGTTTTCGTCAGGAATGCTCCATTTGAAAAAAGGCCTGATTCCAAATATCCAACTGGAATGTGTTGTTTACATCCTACCTGTCAAATATGGAATAATGGATCTGCTGGACATTTTTCTCTTCCGTTACAGAATTTTTGTGATTTCACGAGTTACAACCACTAATTGTCAAACTAAAATGAATTTATCCAAACCCTGTAAACCAGTAGAATTCAGAACTTTCGAATTGGAATTTTAACACATCACAAGATACAATTAATGAGATTCAACCAAAATTTAACCCCACCCACATGAGCAGCTGACCAAGGAAAGTGTGTGTTTACAGTGGTCTTACTTCAGATTATGAACCTGGGTCACTGTAGTTCAACCAATCAGAGTACAGTACTTTCTCTCGAAAAGTGGGTGGATGCAACATCTTAAAGTAAAATTGACATGTGGAAACAGTGGCTTCGAGATAATCACTGAAAAATCAAATCAGCACTTTTTAAGTGTCAGCACCGTTACATACAAGCACCATGGACACATTTAAGAGTAAAGATATGGGACCGTTAATACATATAACAGGGCATGGTTCATTTTGAGCATCAAACACTTCATTTTCTGTGTTTATTGATCAGGTGATTGTTTTCTGCATTTTCTTCCTGACGTGTGCATAAAAGTGCATTATTCTGTGTCGTCTTGCATCAGAGTATGATCTCGGATCAGCTTAGAAATGTCCTTATTCAACCAATGTTTTTAAATAAAAGCTTTATGGAAAAAAAATGTTACTTTAACTGTGTCGCCAGTATGTGGTGCCCTCTCAGGTTAATTTAAAGTCTAAAATGTTTTTGCTCCACTGAATTTGGAATAATCATAGATTATAGAAGGGTTCTTCCACAACTATTGTACAAATCCAAATTATGAACCAAAAAGTAAGTAAAGTACAAAAGTAAAGAGAACAGACAGTTCATCATTACTTTAAGAAATGAAGGTCAGTCAATCTGAAGTTGAAAATTGCCCATTTTATGCCTGCAATGTTGAAAAAGAATGGCTTGTCAGTGATTTCAGACAAAAACAACAGTTTATTTGGATACCTTTAGAGTGTTCTGCAGGTGGTCATGTAGATCTTTGAGGGTTAAGCTGAAATTCAATTTTAGTGACTGCTGTGCTGAAAAAACCCGATTCCTCCACAAAAACACCAGTTACCCCCCTGTGCTGTTCTCACCATGATTTATCCAAAAATGTGTTTGCCTGCGCTCATAAAGGACCAGTTCTAGCTGCTATATTCCACATATAAATGGCTTAGAAACTGCACAGATCTGTTCAGTCTCCTGACAAATAGTCAATGTTCAGTATAGGCTGACAAATTAATTCCAATAATATTCAAATACAGCGGCAGCAGCAGGTCATCTTTATTCAGCATAATGCTTTCTGCACTGAACATTGTTTATTCAATCTGCAGCCGTGCCGGCCGCCGTCTACTTTGGAGTGTTCTGTTTTTCAAGCAATCTATTTCTGATATTGCTCTATTTTCCTGAGACAGAGTGATATTTTCACACTGTCCTCGTAATATTACACCACCCTTAATGGAATCACAGTGCTGGCACCCTACCCCCCATGATTTGAATAAACGTAGTCAATTAAATCAAACCTGGAATACTGTAGCTTTTAATTGAAAGGGAATTATCCTCTATATGATTTCAGAAACGATCTCTGGGGAGGTAGTGGTGCTTTTCAACAACTCACCAATTAGACACTTGTCTCTTAAATGAAAACTACCTCCAAAAGGAAATGCCCCGCATTAGGGCTTAATGATTTGGGCACTTACAAATTATGCTAGCAATGAATTTCTTCTCTCATTAAAACAAGACATCATTTTATGGATTCATAAAAGCGGTGTTTCTCTATACAGGAAAAGCAGAGTCATTACACCATTTATTCTGACGCAACTTATTTATTTCATTGCACATGACTATTCTGTCAAGTACGAGATACAAAAGTGTGTTATGTTAAACCTGTTTTACCAGTTAAATGACCATTTACATTTGCGTTTGAGTCATTAAATGCACATTTTGTTTAGCTTTCACAGACATATTACACAAAAACTGTCACTGGGGAAATGCAAAACTTTAAAAAAAAAATTTTTTCCCTCAGTGAAACAGTACTGCTTTATTTAAGGACAATTTTGAGTTAACATTTGTTCATTTTCATTCATTTTGGGGATTATTTTGTTCATTTTTCATCATTTTATTTGTATTTTCATCACTTCTTGGTTGTTTCGTTCTTTCTTTATTTTTGTTACCTTTATGTGGTCACCATTAGTCATCATGAATATTTTGTTAATTTTTTTCTTCATTTTTGTTCATTATGGGGATCATTTTTTCATTTTTTCCCTGAATTACCTCATACTGTGTACATTTTTTCTTTATTATTCTTAATTTACAGGACAAACTGTTCTTCTTTGGGATTGTTTTGTTCATTTTGTTCATTTTTTTCTTCATTTTTTTCATTATTTGACTAGTTATTTTCTTAATTTCTTGTTTATTTCATTAATTTTTTTCCTTCTCTGCTCATATTCATTTCCTCATTTTTTTGTTAATTTTTGTTCATTGTTTATGTTGATGCTTTCTTTGTCAATTTTGGTTACATTTACAGTCAAAACCATCAAACGCTAAACTGTCACTCATAAAGACGGTCACAGCAAAGGCAGACCAGGAGCTACATCTGCTGCAGAGGATAAGTTTATTAGAATGATCAACTTCTGAAAACATTACTTTATAGCACCTTGGGTAGTATTTGAAGTTCACAATTGCCCTTCTATGGATTTGTTCAGAAATTGTAGTATTACTAACAGGGCTGTAAGGGAACAAACCACCTGTGACGATGTCATGTATCCGATGAGAGAATTCCACGAGTGTGCAAAGCTGTCATCAACGATCTGAAACATCATCTTGGTCGTTTAACACTTTTTTGTTTGCTACATGATTCAATAGATGTTCTTTCACAATTTGGATATCATCAGTCTTAATGTCAAAAATAATAAAAATAAAGAAAAAACACGAAAGCAGAAGGTGTATTCAATCTTTTGACTGGTAGTGTATGTGTCACAAACTTAATGAGTTATGCAAGAAAATGGCTTCAATTTGACTATGATAATAAAAGTCTTGCTATTTTTGTCTGGTGTCTTTGATTGGAATTGAGTCACCGCAAATGCCTTGTAGGTTTTTTCCTGTTGTGATCTAGTGATATGCTTTTAGTACAGTCATAATATTGACAAAAGAGGGCAGCAGGCTGCTGCTGACGGCCTGGCCAGACCTCCACGGTGGATGAGATTGTCCAAAGACACATAAAGGCAGAATGTGGGCTGGTTTTCGCTGTGTGACGACGGCCTGCCTGTCTGCTCGCTGTCTGTGTGACTGACTGGGAGATTGGTTTATTTTAGTTCATCATCTCCCTCATCAATCTTTTACATGGGACTGGGTCAGCAAAGATGACAAAAGTGAATCGCTTATGTGGTCTAAAGTTTCTGGCAGCGACTCGGTGTGAGTAAACACAAAAGAGTCGCTCTTCCCTTTCTTCCTTTTCTCCCGCTGTCACCCTCTCCTACTTTCTCCCTCTCTTTTCCCCCCTTCACACCCACCGCCACTCACCCCTTTCCAGGGATATATGAAGGCAATGTGTGGATCTGGTTGGCTTTGTGAACTAGGTGCCAGACCACATCTGAGAAGCTGTGCTGAGGGAGCAGATTGCGTGGTGACGTCTTTCTCTCCTCTCCCCATTCTCTCTCCTCTTGTCTTTTTTCTCCTCACTCTTCATATAAAATACAGAAAGTGACCACCGACTGCCGACTGACACATTTCTCCGTTCCACCGCTGCATTAACTCTTTCTCTCTGCAACCACTATAAAAAAGAAAGTTTATGGCCTATCGCCACATGTCCGGTGCAGATTAATTCCCATTCATGTATTCTGCTGACTGGCTACTGTAGTGCGGCATGTATGCGTGGGGAAGATGAGGACTGCAGAGTGATGAAGGCCCACCGACAGTTCTAATCAGGAGGAAGATGCAGAAGAGATGAAGAAGGGGGAAAAAAAAATCACAAATGGATAGTTGAGCATGGAAAAAGTACTTGGCCTTTTGAATTCAAACACATGTCAGATGTTTTAAAGACTTGTCAAAGAGGAAAGGAAAAAGCCAAGACAGACCGAATGAAACGCTAGGACACACTGGTTTGTGAGTGTTATTAGTGAAGCCTGAGCTCTAGACATCTCACCGCTCTGTATGAAATTACAGAAAATGGAAACCACGTTGAGAGCTCCTCCGGCGCTATATCTAATAGAACAGATTCCTTACTAACCTGCCATCAAAGATAGAAAGAAAAGACAGGTACAAATCACTATTCTTGACCTCTGAAAATGGCGATCCCGACCTCAATCCTATAACTTTTGATCCTCAAATTTACAATCAATGGGCACACATTTCCATCCCCTTATTTTAAAGAACACATGGCCACACACGATGTCCAGAAAGTGAAACTAAAGCCATTTCAGTACTCTCTTCAATGTGACCAACACAACTTCATTTTGTAAATATGAATTTAATATGGATGTAGACACACATATTCAATGAAAAGTCCTGAAAAATTTACAGAAAAGACCAACAACTCCACCAGACCCCTCATGGTCAACGATTCTACTAATATTCTTCCAAAGCGACCACAGGAGCATGGATCACATTTTCAGTGCAAAACCCTAAAGTGAACACCAGTTTTTGTGTTCACTTTAGGGAAAAGAGGATTGGGGCAAAGGACAGAAAATGGACAAATACAGAAAGCATAAAATACGCATATGGGGCATTTCCACTCTGCTTGCTTTTGGGGGTTTTCCTTTAGGTGACCGTACCGGGTACCAGGGACTTTTTAGTACGTACTTGGCCGGGGTTCCAAGCGAGCTGAGTCAGGTTGAAAATGTGATGTTACCAGACTGCAGGCCACCGATTGGCCAGGGAGGGGCCTCACTGGAAGTGTCAGGCACAGGCATATTAATGTAGTGTCTGTGTGTGGCTGTTTGACTGTGTGACAGAGAGAGCGAGAGAGAGAGAGAGTGAGAGAGACACAGCAGATGCACTGGATGCCTCTTCGAAGGGAACAGAAAAACGAGATGTGAAACCTACGAAGGTGGAAAAAACATGAACTGTCAGCCCAGTATTGATCGCATAAGAAATACCGAGATGTCCGATCACTCATTCACTGTACTGTGGCTTGCGGACGTTGGAACGAACAGTGTGTGCTGAATTTGCTTGCATTTGCAGTGTACGTTCATGTTTTCATGTTCCTGACATCCCACAGTGTACGCCAGCCTTATGAGGACACCGCCCACGCTGAGGTGGCATTCAATTGTAGCGGAAAACGACCGAAACTGAGTTGAGCAGAGCAGAGGCGAGTAGTGCCACGAGTGTGCAATGCAAAAGTAGCAAAAGACAGAAGACATGAAACACACAAAAAAACACACATGGTAGTTTGTGTCATCATAACCACCTCCTTCTGACGCTGTGCCCCTTATAAATGCCCCTAGCATGTTGTTAGCGCTATCAGCTAGAGGTCACTTAAAGGTGCGGTCTACATTGTTGGGAAAGTAGCTAGTAGTTTATCGTGTGTGACAGACCGATATAAATGATTAAACAGGTGACCTGCCAGTCAACTCGGCTTAGATTAGAACCTCACAGATGTCAACTTAGTATATCAGTTAGCAATCTGAAATGCAGGCTGTCTTTCCTAGGTCGTTCTGTCGCTAGATAGGCTACAGTTGCTAGCTCGGTAGCAGCTACTGCTACAACTGTTTTCAACTCAGCGATTGAGTGCATGACCTCGTATACCTATGAGGTTGTAAGCCATGTTTAAGCATAATTTGAACCAGAACCCAAATAACTTGAAAGCAGCAGTGACTGAGGAGGCTGAGTGGGTTATCCAATAAGGAGTGGGTTTGAACCCCACTCCATCCCAAGAACACTAATTTTGCCATTGTGTCCTTGGGCAAAATGCTTCACCCACCTTGCCTGATATGAGTGTGAATGAATGTTTGGTTTGGTGTTGGCACAGATTGGCAGCCACATTTCTGTCAGTCTGTCCTACAGATGTAGTTTACCACCACCAGTGTGTGACTGTCGAGTGAATGAATAATGGATTCAGCGTAAATCGCATTGGGTCTCTGTAAAAAAGCACTATATAAATCCAATCCATTCTAATTACTATTAAGCTGATTCCCCTAGTGGCCATGTGCTGGCACTGCATTTTGGCCCAGAAAGCATTTTCCCCATAAACCACATAAATGATAAAAGAGATGCATGTAAAATTGCTACAACTACAACTACAGCTGTAAACATGGTTGGAAATTACTCTTTATATGATCAACTTTTTAAAACGTGGAGAGGTTTGTGTGCCTGAGTGATCCTAGGAGCTATGTTGTCGGGGGGCAATTTGCCTCTGGTAGGGTCTCCCAAGTCAAAATTGGTCCTAGGTGACAGGTCAGACTAAGAGCGATTCAGAAGACCCTTATGATGAAGAATTTCCTGTGGCCCCACCACCTGCATGAAGGGTTATAAGGGTCAGGTGCTGTGTGGTTTGGGTGGCAACCAAATGCGGGGGCCTGAGTGGTTCAATCCCTGGTTGCCAAAGCTAGTCCCAACTGGGAGGAGGCCCTGAAGCAGACCTAGGACACGATGGAGGAACTGTGTCTCTCAGCTGGCATGGGAACACCTGAAGGACCTCCCAGAGGAGCTGGAGGAGGTGGCTGGGAGAATGAAGTCTGGGCTTCTCTGCTCAGGCTGCTGCCTCAGCGACCCTGACCTGGATAAGTGGAAGATAATGGATGGATGGATAATTGAAATGTGTTACATCATCAAAGTGCTTAGAAAAATAGTTTGAGTGGGCATTGGTTATGAGGGATATCACGAGTGGAGATGAAGCACACATTCAATTCAATTCAATCTTTATTTGTATAGCGCCAATCATAATTGACGATTATCTGTAGGCGCTTCATAATTCGAGGCTGAGACCTCAAGACTATACAGAGAGTAAACCCAACATAACCACCGAGAGCAAGCCAAGGGTGACATGGGGGAGGAAAAACTTCCTTTAACAGAAGAGAAAAACCTCCAGCAGAACCAGCGGCTCAGGGTAGGTGGCCATCTGCCTCGACCGGCTGGGGTTA
>JAQQAE010012225.1:0-13259 GCA_029823295.1 Pseudamia nigra | reverse complement strand
AACATGGACTATAAGCATCTCAATGTCACCGTTTTAGCTACTATCTGCTTTGAGACATCCAAAAAGGAAAACAGGTATGGCTGTTTGTAATCATTTTTTTTGATATTCCCATCATCTTTGTAAACTGGCACTATTTCCTGTGTCCCATCTACTATTCCTCATTACCTGTTGGCAGCATGTGTTTGTAGTTGGGTCAGAAATCAGTACATACTACGCAACTGTGTCCAGAGTCAGCTAAAAATTTCAACCGTGTTTGATTGACTGTGACTGAGTTCTGGTTGGTCCTGTTCCCCATGCAAACTAACAGATTTGTGTGCAAACTAGCCGTGCAGACTGTGCCCAACTAGGGCTGACTGGTGCAAACTCAGTCCAACTGCAAAACATGGGTAAAATCTGGTCAAATATCTTGCACTGTGGCTTCAGCGTTAGAGAAAGGGTGAGAAGCTCTACGACCCAGCAGGAGCTCAGAGTAGAACTACTGCTCCTCCACATCGATAGAAGCCAGATGACGTGGCTCAGGCATCTTATCTGGATACCTCCTGGAAGCCTGGATGGACAGGTGTTTCCGGCATGTCTAGCTGGGAGGAGGCCTCGGGGCAGACACAGGACAGACTGGAGTGACTATGTCTCTGCTGGCCTGGGAATGCCTGGGGGTCCCCCCCAGAGGAGCTGGAGGAGGTGGCCAGAGAGAGGGAAGTCTGAGTTTCTCTGCTTAGTCTGCTGCCCTCACAATCCTGACCAGAAGGTCATGGATGGATGATCAATTTCTTCTGAAGGTGATTACTGATGTGCATAAATAGGAATAAAAAACGAAATATGGATGAAACCAAATTATTCCAAGGTTATGGGCAACAGTGTTGCACTCTTACACAAAATAAATGAATCATGCACTTATTTGTTCTTGAAGTATAAAAGAAAACAGTATTTAGCATCATGTGCTTTTATATGTACCTGGTTTTGGATCTGTTATGTTATTGATGACAATTAATGTCCACTTACAATTGTTATTACCTGCAGGATGAATAATCTGTTAGAATACAGTATAAGAGGCTGTAATAAATTCCACATTATAAAGTTATTGATTACTTGAGATACTTCTTTTACTCTGACTTAAGTACTTATTTTTATGAGCATTTCTTCTATGTAACAGTACTTTTACCTGAGGCCTGTCTCTGTTTACTCTACACACCACTGCTCACAGGTTCAAAAACATCAGCAAGACAAAAATAAAACCCACTGCATATGCAGTTTTTTCATAATCAATTTGTAATGTGCTGTTTTCAGGACACAAAGCACTCAGACAGGAGGAAATATTTGTATTTCAATACAATCAATGTGTCTGGCTTTCCCATTAATAAGAGGGAGTATCCTCAGACAGGACTATGTTGAGGAAATGAATCGTTAAAATGTGAAAAATTGCCATGTTAACTCGATTAGGCAGGGCAACTTATCAAGTAATCTCTTGATAGGGCATCTGAACAGTGTGATGGATCGTGTGCAGTCTTTTTTTCTGTGAGATGTATTCTTAATTGCTCTTTGCAATTAAGCTTTGCCACACATAAGCCATATTCGAGGGTGTTCTATTTCCCCAAAGATATGTGAATTTGTTTAAGGCAGTGTGTGCCATTCTTTATGCACATCATACCTGCTATAGAACTGCACATGTATACACAATAAAACCATAAAGCACATGAAAGAGTGCTTCCCGCTCTACTGTATATAAATGGGCCTTTCTGGTGTAAACAAATGCCCTGGCTTGTTTACATTGCAGCATGTGTTTTCACAGCATGGTGCATTCATATTGTGTGTGTCACAAACATAGACTGCATATACACTGTAAAAAAAAATTCTTAGTTCAACTAAAAAACTCATTGCAACAGACTGCCACATTGTTCTTAAGTTGAAGAGACCAACTGAACAATTCAAATTTTGGAAAAGTGTTGCTCTAATTTACATTATTTTGTTCAAATAATTAATAATTTTTCTTTTTCTGAATGTATTTTCTTGTGTTGGCACAACAAAAATGAATGAGTTGTGCCAATGAAAGAATATACTGTAAGTTGAGCCATGGGTTTGGGTCACCGCCTTGTGATAATGGTGGATCACGTCTTGGCAAAATCCCTGGGGAGACCCCGCATGACCAAGAAGGCTCAGGCGCAGTAATGACATTTTGGCTCAACTAATGTTAAACAACAATTTGTTCATTTTGCCAACACAAAATATAAATATTAACTTTTGACCCAAAACACATTCAACTTAGTTGATATAACTAATGTAGTACAGTTTGCACAATAACTTAGAATTTCTTGTTCTACTAACTGAATAATTGCATTTAGCTCAGCAACATGAAGTTGGATTTTTTTTACATTGTATTAATTCATCTAACCATTTTCTACCCCTTAATCCTCGTGAGGGTCGGGGGGGGGGGGTGTATTAATTCAGTTCCATTAAACTGTATTTATATGGTGCCAATCATAATCCCAGATTATCTTTAGACATTTTACAATTCAAGGCCAAAACTTTGGGTTAGTGATCAGTGGACAATGTGACCATGACGTCACCCATTCATTTCTGAATGGCCGTTTTTAGGTTAATTGTGTTGTCAATTTCTGGATGACATTTTGGAGCTGAAAACAGGATGTAATCATATTTGGATGAATGGCGGTGGAGCTACCGGAGCATCGTATGTCAGGGGTCTCATGGGAAAGCTAATAATAGCTGATAGTTTACTGATGCTGTAAAACTTCACCAAGCATTGACAAAGTCATTTTACCATATGTTTAGTTACCCACAACTACAGACGAGTGTATCTCTGGTAAAACTATGCTCTATTGAATTAATAGAAGATACAAAGGTCCAACTTGTTCCGACATCACTGGTGAGTTGAGTTACCATAGCTGCATGTCAATCAGCACAGCACAGCACAGCAGTGATTTGTCAGATTAATTGCCGTAGTATCTTAAAAACGGAGCAAAAAAGCAAATAAGACATTTGAGACCATGATTCAAGATAAAAATTTATTCACTTAATATTTTCAGAGAGAAGTCCAGTGTAACTCTATGTGAGTCAGGGCTCCAAAAAGCCCTGACTCACATAGCCCTGACAATTTTTGGAGATATCAGATTTTTGGAGTTTTCAGATTATTGAAGTAATCATGTAAACAGAATAATATGATATGCTGCATCAGAAATGATCTAATTAATTTAACACACCTTCTGTACATTTCGCCCCAATACGCCAATGTCTTCATGAATGTATAGCCATTTATCTGCTTTATTTCATTCTTTTACATCTGCATGCGTGTAAAAAAACAAATGTGAGAAAATGGAAGTGGTGTAGTCAGTGTGAACAGAACATGGCATAACAACTAGGTTACAGCTTTTGCACAACAGGACTGTGATGAGTAAGTGACATGAAATATGACCTATTCGCTTTCAGATTTTCCACAGTTCATTCAATTAAGCTTGAAGATATTCACACCCCTCCACTTGACACAAACTGTGATGATTCATCACCTGGAGGTTTGTCCTCATCATGGATCGTCGGTTTGTTCTTCAGTTCAGTGTTGTCATTTTTGTCCTTTTCTTGTACAAACCATTGTGGTTCATAGCTACACTTTAAGTTTTAAATGTACAAACTGAAAGTCAGTTGTTGCTACTTTTCACACCAATGACTAGTTTATGCCTTAAATGGTTTGTTTTCTTCCACTTATCTGAATCTGGGTTGCTGGGGCAGTGAAGAAACCCAGACTTTCCTCTGCCCAACTACTTCCTACAACTACTCCAGGGGGACACCAAAGCACTACCAGGCCAGTTGAGACACATTGTCCCTCCAGCATGTCCTGGGTCTGCTAGGGGGCCTCTTTTAGTTGAACAGGCCCAAAGTACCTCAGTGGGGAAGTGTCCAGGAAGCATCTGAATTAGATGCGTGAACCACCTCACTTGGCTTCTCTGGATGTGGAGGAGCAGTGGTTCGACTCTGAGCTCCTCCTAAAAGAAAGCTCAGCCAGACTGGAGAAAACTCATTTCAGCTTCAATTCTGTAATCTTGTTCTTTTGATTATCACCCAAACCATGTGACCATAGGAGGGACTAAGAACAGAGACTGATGGGTAAATGAAGAGCATCACCTTCTTCTTCAACACATCAGACCAGTACAGCATCCACAATACTGCTGATGCTGCACTAATCCATGTGTCAGTCGTCATGCTCCATCCTCTCCTCACTTGTGAACAAGAACCCGAGATACTTAAACATCCCCAAACTAGAGTGGGAATTCCAGCATTTTCTGGTTAAAAACCATGGCCTCAGATTTGGAAGTGTCGATTTTCACCCTGATTGAACAAAAAACTTTTGAAAACCTATGTTTTATCTGGGATCTTTGCAAATGTATCCATGTATTTATAACTTACACTAGCAAACAGATACACAATGCATTCAGTCTGAATCACACTGAAAATATTATAATGACATTAAAACAGTGGATTTTTTATTTTGCACCTGCATGACCTCCTCTTTAGAGTTTATTTCTATTTAACATCACAAGACAGATCAGAAATTTTACCAGGTTAAAAAAAAGTTTGTTTTTACACCTGAAACAATTCACCACTAGTGGTGATTTTCTAGTGAAAGCAAGCTGAATAAGCAGTAGTGAATAAGATACAAGAAATTGTGGTAGTGAAATAAACACACATACCAATATTAGGCATTGTGATTTCTCAAGTATGGCCATTGATGTATTGACCCAACATCATTATCCATCGGTCAAACTGCAGTGTGCCTGACGTGTAAGCTGCTGACTTTTCCACATAACCCAGAATATTGGCTGTGTCCTTTGCTGGAGATTGCATCTGATGGAAATGCCAAAGGTCACAGCTGTGTGGTCAGGCCATGTCTTTTGAGAAGAAACAACTGGAAAATCAAGTAAGCTCTCCCACTAGACACTATCTGTGTGTTAACATGTGCAATGGAACTTTGTTCTGAAGGTAAATTAGATTTCAGTGACAGCGGAAGAAAGCTAAAAAAATGCAAACAATGTGTGTCTGGAGTGGGAATAAAAGGGCAGAATGGTGGAGATTCACGGTGTCTGTGGAGCCTTAGTGAGTGGAACAGTCTGTTTCTTAAATGCCATGTATTTTAGGTGCATTAATTTAATGCCAGTCCTAGTTTCTGAAAACGAGAATGAATTACACTGACCTCCTCGTAAGTGAATTACCATGGGTGATTGTGGATGTAATTGCTAATTAGCATGACTCACTGATTCTGCAGTCTCACAGGTGGATCGCTTACACTCTCCAAGGAGTTTAAATGTGAAGAATCCTTATGAACAAAGCCATTAGATTAATACCAAGTTTGTCAAAATGTGAGAGAGGCTGTTACTCTTTTAGATATAATTTCTTTTCAGTGTAATGAGAAATGACTCTTGATGTTCAGTTGTGTGCAGAAGTATAGTAGGTCAGCACCGTACAGAGGATGAGATTCAGTTCCTATCACAAACACTTAAAACAAACGTTTTTCTTCTGACAGTTTAGCCTACAGCCCTATTTTTCTTAATATTTGGTAGCACACACAATCTCCCCAGCCATCAAATACCTCAGAGACAATATCATAATAGGGGACACAAACAGCCGTGTTGGCCCTTGACCTCATAATCTCATAAAAAAAGCCAAAAGCCAAATGCACTGAGGTCCTTGCTTTCTTTCTGTGGGCTGATGTAGGTGAAGCACCTTTGTTTACTTAAATCAAAATCCAATACAACGCCTTGGCAGTTTCTCTCCTGTTTTTGCTGCTGTAGCACTCAACTGTAGCACATCACAAACAGATGCCCTTGACTTTTCATTAGGTTATTAACCTTTCGGGAGGTGAGCTATGATTCCGAGATGGTGATGGAGTCCCAGGAGGCTGCAGTGCTACACCAGATGAATCAAGCAGAAGCAACAGTGGGTATGTAGCAAAAGACAGAGAGATGGGTGGATGAGAGGGGAACAGGTGAGGCAGGTGTTTGTGACAAATGAAAAACAACAGATGTTTAAAAAAGTCTTGTTGTGTTGATTCCCTGTATCACTGCTGGAATGCATAAAGGCTGCAAAACTATTGCTCACAAAGGAACCAAAACAACAAATGTGCTCTTTTGTCTCTTTTTCTGGATAGATATTAGCACCGTATATCAGTGTGTGGATATCAGTCGTGTTTGGGAGCTGCAGTCTGGATTGGGATGTAGCAAAGGGCTTGTACTGTTTATCAGGAGATTTAGCTGTGCTTTGTCAAGTCTACATTCACATTTATAGCAGCTTTCTGCTCTAGATAATAAAGATAATGTCCTCACATGACTTGCCAGGGCTACAGGTAGACAGAAGAGCATGGAAATCAGTATATGGTCAAAAGATGGCAACATATGAAAGAATGAAGCAGGTTTTATATTTTCTTATTCCTAGTGAGGGTTTAGTCCTTTTCATTGGCTAAAGAAATGCACTATTACCATAAGAACCAAACCACTAAAAAGGTATAGACTATTATCTTTGAATGACAAACCACTGGAACAGGTTATGTTCAAGTATTTTGGAATCTATTTTTATCACAGCTGGTCAGGAAGCATCTGAGATCAACAATTGGACAGGCCAGGCTGAGGCTACGTTTGTGTGACTGTGGTCATGCCTTTGGTCAAGGTGTGAGATCTTATTGGCTACCAAAGGAAGGATCTACCAAGCGGTAATCGGCACGATTCTGCTTTACCACAGTCATGACCAGTGAGGATGGCAGCTATGAAGACGCTGGAGGTTTATGATAACGACTGCATTCAGTGGATTGTATGTTGCCAATGCACCATGCTGTGTTGAGTGCTGTGCTCGAATCTTTGTCATAGGCGCAATCTATGGTCTTTGACATCTGTGTTGCTATAATGTCACTTGGGATTGTTGGACATGCATCAAGATGCCCTCCAGGTGAGCTGATTCATGAGGTCCTGCTCAAAGCATTTTCACATGAATCCTTACTGCATGTAAAATACAGTAAGGAGATTTACCTTAATCAGATGTGAGTTTATTTTTAACATAACTTTCTGCCTCTCAATCTGGAAATAAAAAAAACAAAAACCACACCAGCTCTCCAGTAATGTCTGCATTTTCTTATTGTGGTGCTATGCATACATTACTCAAGGCTGTATTAATGTGTTGGTGATATTTTCATAACTTAAGTATGGCCCAAAGAAAGAGAAAATGTCCAGTGAGTGACAGTTCTCTGGCTGAAAATTCTCTGTTGATGGCTGAGGAGAATGGCCAGGCTGGCCAACTTAAATAACCACTCATTAGTAGCCAAGTAATACAAAAAATGATCTCTGCACACAGCACATCAAACCTTGAAGCAGATGGCCTGCGGCAGCAAAAAACCACAGTCCCAAACAAGACACCGAGGCTACAATTTACATGGGGTCAGTAATACTGGTCAGTTGACAATTAGCAAAACCTTGCCTGGTCTGATGAGCCTCAATTTCTGCTGCAACACTCAGACGGTAGGGGCTGAATTTGATGTTAACACCAGAGCAACAGTCAATCCAATAGATACCTCTGGTGGAACAGGAGATTGTGCAGCAACTGAGTGACGCTGTGATGTCAATATGGACCAAAATCTCTGCAGAATGTTTCCAGCACTTTGTATATATATACATACATATACAGTATAGAGAGAGAGAGAGAGAGAAATAGAGAGTAGAAATAAATAAGGCACAAAGAATGACTAAAAATGAGTCTATGGAATATATGCAATGAAACTTGAATATATGGAATGAAACTCTTTGCTCTGCTCTTTCTTGTGAGTAGGTGAAGATTATGAGGAGGGGCAGCTGTAGTGGGCTCCTGTGAAGTGGAAGGCATCTCTGTGTTGACATTAGCTTGATTGGCAGGAACTGTGTGGCCCACAAGGTTAACTGCATGATTTGCCCTCCATGATTGAACAGTGTCTCTTCATCAATAGAGCAGTACAAAATGTTATTGCCAGCAAGCCTATTGTTTTGACTTATGCATGCATTCGCCAGTGTGTTAATTTTCTCATTGTTGTTTAGTCGTGCTGCAACCGGATTTTGTGCTGACTCACTGATTTTAACAGACTCTCCCAATATCCCAATAAGTGCTATTGCATCTCAAAAACACAAGATTGTGCTATGGTAAGACTCATTCCATATAATCAGTTTCATTCCATTCCATCCATATCATCTTCTTCTCCTTTCAGCTGCTCCCCTCAGGGGTCGCCACAGCGAAATACCAATGAGTCACATGTTTAATCTGGCATCCATATATATAGAATAAAAATACTGTGTGTGTATATATATATGTGCTTCTTTTTCTTTCACTTTTAATGTGTGTTGCCATTATGGATTTTTAAAATAGTTATAGTAGCACTAATAGGACTATTGACTCTGTACACAGACTTCCTCTGCAGAAGACAACTGATGGTCCAGTGCACATTAACGAGGGAAGAAATGTCATACATTACTGTAACTTCTGACAAGGTGATTGGAAACCATTCTGTGCAGTGTCATCAAAGCTAAATGTTGTTACTTTAGACAAACTACAAATCAAACTAATGACTAATGTCTTCAGTGTTCTTGTGCAATGTTAATAATAATAACATAAAGACAAACTTGTTACTGGTAGTGTATAAGTTAGTATTTCTAGAGAAAAGTTCCATGGAAGCTCATAGAAGTGCTATCACAGTTTAAGATCGTTCACCAGTGGATTTGATTTCAGTTTGAGGTTGTTGCTGCTTGTGGCAAACACAGCTTTTGTTAAATGCATGTAACCTCAAATGACACCACACCTGTTGAGTCCCTGCAGGCTCAAATGACAGTGAAAGCAAAGTACCTGACTTGACAGCAGAAACAGCATGTTGTGTTTTTTGTTGGTACATTCAACAGTATGACTCAATTATACCCTGAGGTATGTTTGTCAATCCTTGAGGAAATAAAAAGTCATTCAAAATGCAGCCCAAACATTTTTACAAAAGCCTCTTTAAACATCAAGCATGTGACACCAAGCAATGGTGAAAGCAAGCAGCGATCCATAAATCCACAACAAAATACTGTTCATAGTCATTTAACCTTCATGCCCATTTTCATGCATATATAAAAATGAGAACTTGACTCTTTTCTTTTGACTCTACACCTGTACTACGTGCTCACCGGCTCCCGTGAAGCTTCAGGGAGCAACAAAGGAGAGTTCCACATTAAATAAAAAATGAGCAAAGCGAGGGAAGTTTCATTATTCATCTCACACTGACATGCCCGACTCCCCAGCTTCCCGAAGGGCACACTATGAAATTTCAATTGGCATCATTCTATGTGTTGAGTTTTAATGTCAATATCGCAGACAGTCTTCAACAGCCTTGCAGCCTCCCTTCTGACTCCAACACGAAACTTCAAAGGAGCACTTCTCTGAATCCCTCAGTCTTGCATTAAAAATGTTAACCTTGGAGACATGCTAACTACCCGGCCGTGTATGTTGCCGACTTCCAATGAAGATTCTGATCACTTAAGATGAAGAAACGGAGAGCCAGCCAAGCCCCCAGTCTGGAGCCTGTCCATTTTCCCCCTCTTGACCATCACCCTGCTTTTCTTCTTGAATCTCTAACTTGCATCAGGTTGAATTCATTCTTAGAAAGACTGCTGAGTCAAGGGCATCTTCAAAACACAGCCGACTAACATCCAGAGCAAAAAATACACACTAAAAATCATTGGAGTGCATTGCAGCTTACATGGCGCACGTGTTGCTGTGGAATAATAAAGACACTTTCATTCTATGTCGTCCAAAAGCAAAAAAGCAGAAACACAGAGCAAAGCCGAGCTGCATCTTTTGGGGCTTGTGCGACTGCCGCTCACTTAGCCTCAGGTGTGGAGCTCTAATTGTTGGCAGCAAGAACCCCACCTGAGTGCCAGTGTGCCTGCAACGCTGCCAGAACTGTGGAGGTATTGTACTAGACGTGCACTGGCAGGATAACGCTACTGGTGCTGTGGTTACACATTGGTATATTAGATAGTGAACAGAACACTATGTAACAAGACTTGAAACAGCTCCAGCAAAGAAACTTTCTCAATTTCTGACTCAGACTTTGCTGAGCATTAGGACATGTGTGTAATTGTCTATTTTTTACCAATTTGTTGTGTTTTATTCCAAATTTGGAAAAAATACGCTGCCCCCTACACCTGTGGGTCTCATGCGATGGGTCAGTGCCCTAAAGTGGGCCGCAGACTCGTGACTGGATCGAGAAATCTGTGGTTAAACAAACACAAAGGACATTTTAATGTCCTTTATCTGGTATCTGACATTTGTTAAATTGTTAATGTCTGCTCCTTTGGTTTGTTATTCTGTTCAATATTGTTCGTGATTATTTGGTAATTTTTTGTTTATTATACTGTTGAAGGTTTATTGTTCATTTTCATTCACTTTGTTCAGTTTTTGTTCACTGTTCTGATTATTTTTCTTGCTTATTTTTGACCATTTTGTTTATTATCTTCTTTATGTCATTTATTCATGTCTTATGTCATTTTATTTACTATGTTATTAGGTTTAGGGATTATTGTTTATTACTTCAATAATTTTCTTTATAATTTTGTTTATTTTCCAGACTGTTTTGCTTTTGGTCATTTTGTGTATTATTTTATTAGAGTTACGGATTATTTCTTATTGTTCTGAATATTTTGCTCATTTTGCTTATTATGTTTGTTGGGGATAAGATAAGATAAGACGTATCCCACACTGGGGAAATGTCTTTGTAACAGCAGCATACAGTGTTTACACAGAGAATAAATAATAGTGTAAACATGCAAGTGCAAGTAAATTATACCACATCTACACACACACACAAATAAAAAATAAGAGGCATCAAAGAAGAAACTATTAGGGTTAGGGATAACTGTTCATTGTTTTGATTACTAGCCTCTATTTCCATAAGGAGGCTAATAAGTTTGACCTCAGCTGTAAATAGCTGTCGTGTACTGAAGTTAATTCATTACATTTGAAGACTGCCATGTTTTTTTTTTTTTTTTTTTTGTTAATGGTACCCTACTGAAGGAATTTAATGTTCATGATTTGTATTGAAATTTTACCTCTTAGTGGTCCATGAGATAGATAGCCAGGAAAGAAAAGTGAATAATATGAACAAGAACAGGTATTTAGATTAATTTATGATTACCTCCACCAAGGAGGTTATGTTTTTGTCCCATTTGTTTGTCTGTCTGTCTGTTATCAGGATAATTCAAAAAGTCATGAAAGGATTTTGATCACATTTTCAGGATAGGTTGGAAATGGCAAAAGGAGCAACTGATTATATTTTGCGATTGATTCGGATCACTGTCTGGAACCAGAATATTTTTGAATGATTCTTTGTTATTGTGAAATGGGGCCACAGGGGGAAAGTGAGCTGATTGGCGGAGGTCTGTGCTCTCTGAGTTCTTTTGATTGATTGATTCCTTGATAATTTTCTTCATTTTTTGGTCATTTTTGTGCATTGTCTGGATAGTTTTGTGAACATTTGGCTCATTTGTTTTTCTAAATGTATTTTTTGTTTTTTAGTTTATGTTCTGAATCTACACACAGAGATAAAATATCTTTCAAACTATTGTTCAACACAAACACAAATTGTCTGTAAATGTTCACAGGCTTCTAAAAATACATTTCCCATGTTTGAATGTGATAAAAGCGGTTCATGATTTGACAGTTATTTAAAAATATGGGTCTCAATGGGATGCCAGGTGAGAACTACTGCTGTACCCCCTCCTCTATGACTCATGACACACTTGCTTCTTTTTCTGGTGTAACATGGTGGATTTTATGAAAATGTTTGATGCTGCTCATTATCAAGTAACAAAACATAACGATTCTCATTTGTCCCTGTAATTTTACCATTTATGAAAATATACTGTAAGCAGGAATATGATTTTAAATTTCTGCTATTTTTTCTCTGAACCCCTTAAATTTCAATGGGGAGTTTCTTATGTTTTTTGTTGCTGTTGTTGTTGTTGTAGGAAATAGATCAGCTGCCAAAAGTGAGTAGACACATGCAATTATCGCACTTAAACTTTCCCAACTAGCTGCATAAGAGGTACTGGTTGAAATACAGTATAGTATAAATGGACATTTTCTGATTAGCTCGTGCATCTGTTATTTCATTAAAAACAACAAAGATACAGTTGAGTTTCCTGAAAACGCTGCACACCATTTTATAAACTTATTTCATGCACATTTTTATGTTTTACATTAGAAAATGTTTATAGAAGCATCAAAACCTTCACGAAATGGGCAAAATAGAGAAATGGAAACATATTTTTCAATCAAGTCTGATGCTTGTAACCAGACTGACCTCAATGATTTGCTGTATCTGCCCTGATATTCTGATGACTGATATTCTGGTTCAGGCCTGGACTGATGTAGAAACAGAATTATTCCCAAGGATGTTGATTATTTCTCATTTGTAAAAGTAAAAAAAAAAACTAATAAAAAAAAAACATTTTTGAGGGAATTAAAATCAGGATGTTGTACTTCTACTGGATTCTAGGCCTGATCAAAAGAGCAGTTTGTGATTAGAACCATGGTATGAGTCATTATTATTCTGAAATACAGCTCTTTGACCAAACTTTAACAGGTAGGGAACATCTTCTCCTGCAAAATATTACAGTTCACATTCACACATTATATTTGTGAATTTGAGCTCTCTATTAGCAGCATCAAGCCATAAGCCATGATGAAGTCCCACTAAGTCTGACTTGAGACACAATATACTAATCTTGGTCATGCTCATCAGGTTGTTACATCACATACTGCAAAAAAGTCAACTTGTTATGAACACATGGGCAAAAAATGTGAATTGTAAAAGATGCTGAACCAAATACTATGTATAAGTTATGCATACAGTGATGTTTAAAAAACTGTCTAGTGTTGCCTGTTTTAGTTTGCTGATGTATAGACACACACTAGTAAAAATATAACGGTCCCCGTGAAAGTCATATCAAACTGAGCAAGAGATCCTTTGATTTTCCACAATTGCAAGCTATCCACCAAAGACGGCAGCCACCAAATGGCAGAAGTTTGAGTGATTTCTTGTTACAAGCAGTAGTGCCTCCTGTGTCAAAATTTTCCATATTATCTTCTTCTTCTTCAGACAGCAGGCAGAGCTGGAGGTAGCAGAGATGAAAATGTTGAGATTCTCTTTGGGAGTGACGAGGATGGATAGGATCAGGAATGAGTACATCAGAGGGACAGCACATGTAAGATGT
>JAQQAE010012224.1:0-13260 GCA_029823295.1 Pseudamia nigra | reverse complement strand
AGGATAGGGTGAGATGGAGGCAGATGATTCGCTGTGGCGACCCCTGAAGGGAACAGCCGAAAGGAAAAGAAGGAGGAGACTTTTATAACAAAAGTAGACTGTTTTGATTTGTAACACTATCTTGGAAATCGATAGATATCCTTTAGAAATGTGTAAATAATGGCATAATTCAACTAATTCAAACCATTATCAGTCTCCCACCATTAACTGTGATGCTGTTATTTTCTGGTTAGCTCCAATGAGGTGAAACAGGAACAGATAGGACTTAGACAGTTCCTTTGTAAAAAAAAAAATACTGGCAGTTGACACTGATACACTCAGCCTCCTGGCCAGTTCTGACCTCATACACATTTTCTGTAAATTTGGTGACCCTGGGCCTCTTATTCAAGAGTAATCACACTAACAGGAAAATCAGATAATTTGACCTTTGGCATTTATCTCAAGGCCAAGCTGCTGGAGCATGCAAAAATGTCACCTGGTGAAATTAACAAAATGTAGTTGAAAAAATGTAAAGAAAACAAATTGATATTAATCCATATTACGCATAGTCACCCTCTTAAAATAAATGTCTAAGTCATTTTTTTTTTTTTACAAAAATTATGTTTTTTTTGCCTAAATCATCTCCTCATAATGCTGGTCACCTCTGGTAAAATTGCCTACATCCTCAGTTAACCAGATTGTGCCATTCTACCTCTTTAGAATGGCACTCCTGCCTAAGAGTGTGACTTAGGCAAGTTCAGTTTTTTGTGTTTCCTGAAAAATCTAAAAAAAATGACTGGCAATTACCGTATTTTCTGGGTTATGTCACCCCAGAACTTTAGTCGCACAAGCCAAAAAATGCATAATGAAGAAGAAAAAAACATGTACAAGTCGCTCTGGAGGACAGGTCGCATTTTTTTCAGGGAAATTTAACAAAATCCAACACCAAGAACAGACATTTTATCTTCAAAGGGAAGTTATAGTAATAATAGAATAGAGAACAACAGGCTGAATAGGTGTCTAGTATGTTAACGTAATACAACGTAATATGATAGCGGAGGCCCCGCTGTCATGGTCTGTGTTCATACTGAAAACCAAGAGCGAGCTTTTGCCCTTCTGCTCTGTGGGAGGTTTCTGTCCTCCCTGAGCTCGCCTGAGGACACCTGCGTTACCGTTTGACATGTGTACCGCCCCAGTCAAACTCCCCACCTGCCACTGTCCCCTTAGTAGGTCACGGGTGGCCTGGCGGCCACGCGCTTGACGCCAGAAGCGAGAGCTCGGGGCTCGCCTCCCTGCCTCATCGGGTAAGTGATGCGCAAATGTGTCACTTGCAGGTACATAGCAGATGCAGGTACACAAGCCGAGAGTGACCTCTAGCGGCTGTTAGTGTGACAAACAACGAACACTCGAAATAATTTGTTTATATGTCGCTCCGGTGTATTTGTCGCTCCCCTAGCCAGACTATGAAAAAAGTGACATATAAACCGGAAAATACAGTATTTAAAGAAGGCGTTGGTATTATACTCTATATCAAAAAATCACACTACTGCCTCAGATGAGTTAAAAATCTGTATCAATGCTTGATGGAATAATCCTGATAGTCTATCACAGCTTCCATGGTGTGCTCCTTACTAGTGTTTCATGTTGCCATTGGGTGCTTTATTCTTCATGCCTTTGGGTGCTTTATACAAGCAGCTTGCCTTTGTTTGGCAGCTTGCAAACATCCATCTTCCTCTTGATCACATTCCAGAGACTTTCAATGGTGTTCGAGTCTGGAATTTAGAGTGCTCTGTCTTCTTTTCTACAATTGTATATATGTGGCCAAAACAGGGCAAGAATTTAACTCTGAGAAAATTAAATGTCCAAGTGACACTCTCATCAGTAACAATGGTCTACAGGGACACCCACAATGTGTTATATTACTTTGTCTCATTAAAAGGGAATGTGCAATGTTTGCACTTTACTAACCATGGTGATACAACAACACTAAATTAAAACAGGGGTTATGTAAGCATGAAACATCCTTAAGAAACCTCAAGGGTTTCCTATTAGAGAGCAGTTTGTCACACCTGTCTCCTGCTGCTCCACTGTGGATGAGGAGAACAACTTGAGTGTGCCATTGCGTTGACGCTAGTGACGTTCTATGTGAAACACAATCACTGAACAATATCTGTCACGGTGATTCATTTTCACACTGCTGAGCCTTCTATGATGCCAAGGACGGATTTGTGCTTGTTGATTACAGCACAAGAAGAAAAGCACTGGAAAGCATGCGCACATGAATACATAAATACTTCAGACATGCTAAAAGCAGCTGCATGCTGTGATTGGAATGTCCTTTGGCATTAAACCAGAGCAAGATGTGGTGTTGATTTCCAGTCGATGGTTGAAATGAAAGTGATAATTGGACAGTGATCTGATGTCCCAAGAAAGGGGTTATGAAAATAATGTACACACATGGGAGGTGTGATCAAGGGTGAGGTACAGTTGAAGTGAGCCAGGGTCAGAAATGGGGCAAGAGTGGCGAGGCATGTGCTGGACACCTAGAGCTTAGACTGAGTGAGTGGTAAACAGGTGGAGCTGGAAAGTTACGCACGCAATTTGACATCCTGGGATTAAACTACTCCACTTAATGGCTGCTAGTGTTACTACGGGTTTTTCCCATTAACTATGAATTATGCGTTTCTCACATAAGAAAAGACCACTTCCCTAAGGATACCACTAGTGTCGATTTATGCTTCCATTTGTGGTAGAATCGTCGGGCAACTACTGGGTTTATACCACTTAAAGCTTTTAATCGGCAATTTTTTTGGTTCATTGGGCAAAAATTCTATAATAACCTTTCAGTATATAATAACTCAGAATTTATAGTCTAGTACTGAGTGTGCAGACTACAAACCTGGCACCTACTTATGTAAGTTAGGAATTTAATAACACTTTTTTAAATGTATTTTGCAAACGTTTCTTTCTTAGTATGTAATTGTTCAGTTAAGTGATGTGTTATTTTTTCCTTTTTGTACACTGCCGGTCAAAAGTTTGGACACACATTCTTCTTCAGTGTATGTTATTTTTTTTATTTTCAACATTGTTTTTTAGTTTAGTTTATTTCATTCATTCAACATAAAAACAACATGTGTTGATATCAGAAAAATACAAAAAAAAGAAAAAATCTTGAATGATAAGGAGCAGAAGGAAGAAAACTTATAATATCTGCCCCTCTCACAAAAGTACTTTACAGTAAAACAAGTTGAAACTCTCACAGCCTTTGTTCATTTCACAGCATCAATACAGAATAAATGCAGCTACATTGCCGTTAATACACAATGCTTTACGTAATCTCTTTGTTTGCATATTTTGTCAAAATTAACCGTTTGTAAAGTTCTTTTAAACTGATGCAGGGTTGTGCTACCTTTTATCTCACTTATTCCACAATTTCACTCCACTTTGTGAAACACAAATGCTTTTTAGAGTGATATGAACACACTGGTTTGACAGAACATACTCTCCTCTTAATCCATAATTTCCTTCTCTCTCTCTTGGAACAATTTCCGGATGTTTCCCGGTAATGTGTTGCGAGTGGCCTTGACTAAATTTGCTGTTTTCAAAGCTTTGGATTTTAGAAATAGTATGTTGGTGTGAACTCTGGATCCAACACCATGGACCATTTTTCTGGAGTTTGAAGAGTGTTTCTAAATTACGTTTATATGTGCTGCCCCAAACCCTATATACAGTAATTGATGTGTGGCAAACTAAGTGAGCAGCAAATGATGTACAGACTTATTATCTATCAGATGTCTTGCTCTGACCATTACTGATATGCTTCTTGCCAATTTGGAGCAGACACTGGCTATTTGAGGTCTCCAGCTTAAGTCATGACTATCATTCCCAAGAATTTGTTAATACTGAAGACATCCAAATTGTGAAAGAACATGTATGAAATTACGTAGCAAACAAAAAACTGTACTCTTCACATTTTATATTTTAGTCCAAACGAGATACATGTACGGCAGCTTTGTTGAAAGCTTTACATTCTCTCATCAGATTCAAGTTGTAGATAGATTCTTCATTGTCATTGCACAATTCGATACAAAGAAATTAACTGTGACAGAATTCTTTTCCACAGCGGCAAATGTAATTAAGGCATCATAGGACAGGAGCTTCAATTGAATAAATAAAAATAAGAACAAATTAAGACACTGGATTTAGGAACTGCTAAAAAAAGACAACTACTAAAATGGCTACTGCTAAGATGGATGAAATAGTGCAATGAGGTTGTAGTTACCTGGAATGGGTTTTAATTCACAATGTGGCTTTTCAATAGTTAATTAGTGCCATTTCTTGCCTTCTTAATATGCTTCAAACCATCAGTTGCATTGTGCAACGTATGAGTGGGTACAGAGTCAGCCTAGTAGTACTACTACAACTACTGTACAAGTCTGTATTATGTCAAGAAACAATCAGTTGAGTAAAGAAAAAAAGACAGTACATCATTACCTTAAGGTCAGTCAATCTGAAACAAACTCAAGGACCCCCTGAGTAAAGCAAGACCAAGAGCTACCTCTGCTGCAGAGGATACAGTTATTAAAATTACCAGCCTCAGGAACCAGAGAATATCCTCACGAGAACGTGCTTCATTATAGCATTTGATGGTTTTAGGGACAGATTCAAAATTGTTGAGAGTTTTTCACATTGACTGACCTTCATTTCTTAAAGTAACAATGTCTTTTTTCTTTACTCAGCTGAGTGTTTCTTGTCGTATGGATTTGGAAAGTAGTTGTATAAGCACTAATAGGTCTATTGACTCTGTACCCACCTTCCCGCTGCACAAGACAACTGATGGTCCAAAGCAGATTAAGAAAACAAGAAATGGCACATGAAAAACATTCAGGTGACTATAACATGAATCTGAGGAGAGAATGCAAAGCTGTCACAAGCTTGATCTAAAATTTGAAACATGTTCTGAAGTGTACAGTATTTTGTTAACGACATACAGTAGTTCTTTCACAGGTTATATCTCAGTATTAATGTACAATGTTGAAAATAATAAAAAATAGAGAAAAACACTGAGGGAGAAGGAGCGTCCAAACTTGACTGGTGGTGTATAAAAAACAGACGCAAGGAAAGAAAAAGCAACACAATCAGAATTGTTTTTTTCTTGGTTATATGTTTTGTGGTAGATTGCATTTTCATCTTTTTTGTGTTGTCTTTGTAAACATACAGTACTGTCTTTCACTGATTCTATGGCATGAGGTGTTGAAAGAATTTATTGAGGCTGCTTAGTTATACCATCACTGAATAGAGCAGTACAGCTTTTTCATTCTGAAAGTACAATACACAGGTGGTTTCAATTTTATTATTATTAAATATAAGAAACTTAAGACTTTTTTACTTCTCACAGAGTTCTGCCTGACTGGTAAACTCAAATTATGTGGATTACTTCATGAAAACAGTTCTGTGCTTCTTAATGCTATTTGTAGCTTCCCCTCCTCCACCTTCCTTCCCTTGGGCATCCACACGTAAAATATATTTTCAGTCTGTGGGAAACACTGAAGAATCTGTTCCTGGGCATAGCTGCTTACCAAACAAAAGTGCAGTATTTCCAAAATATAAAAAGGCAAAGATTCTGTGTGATAAAGTGCTTTTCTCCAAAGCAGTTAAGGCTTTGGTAGCCTTATTTCTGTGGCTATATTGAACTCAAACTAGGCGTTGCATGGGAAATGTTCACATTTAGCCTCATCAGGACAGAAATAACATCTGGAAAAGTATCAAATGTGGGTGATGGCCTGGCTTGGATGAGAAAAGAAGGCATCTGTAAGCCTATACCACGAGTCATGACCTGAATTGAATGAACAAGATACATTTGAGTACTGTAGCCAAGAGTAATTAATACATATTGTATCTTAATTCACTTAAAATGTACAGAATGTGATTTTTGCTGCTGCTACTGTCTTTAACAGAAGATGTTGCAGTACATGTGGACATACAGATTGTGGACGTGGTTGTTTCCATCACCATGGAGATGATCACTGGGCAGAGACCACATTTACAGAAGATGCAGTATACTGAAGTTGGTTTCCTACATTTAGTGACATACAGCCCTCAATTCCAGTAAAGTTCAGACATTGTGCAGTACATACAGTAAATGAAAACAATATGCAAATCCTTTTCAACGTATATTCACTTGAATACACTATACTGTAAATACAAGATGCTGTATCTAATATTCAATTTGAAAATGTGTTGTTTTTTGGCATATATTTTAAATTTAATGCCTGCAACATATTCCAAAAGAGCTGGAACAGGGACATATTTACACCACTTTTCCTTTTAACAACAGTCAAGTGTTTAAGAACTGAGGACACTAATTTCTGAAGTTTTGTAGGTGGAATTCTATCCCATTCTTGCCTGATGTATGACTTCACAGATGTCCAAGTCACTAACACACCCCCCCCATGCCACCACAGATGCTGGCTGGTCATTTTCCTCTTTGGCCTGGAGGACACGATGTCCATGATTTCAAAAAACAATTTGAAATGTGGAGTCATCTGACCACAGCACACCTTTTTCCTGCTTTACATCAGTCCATCTCAGATGAGCTTGGGCCCAGTGTTTCTGGGTGTTGATATACTGTATATGATTTTCATTTTACATGGTAGAGTTTTAACTTGTATTTGTAGATGTAGAGACGAACTGTGTTAAATGACAATGGTTTTCTGAAGTGTTCCTGAGCCCATGTGGTAATATCCTTCACAGAATGATGTGGTTATTAATGCAGTGCCACCTGAGAGATGGAAGCTCACGGGCATTCAGTGTTGGTTTTCAGCTTTGCCACTTACTTGCAGAAACTTTTCCAGATTTTCTTAATCTTTTGATGATACTATGGACTTGAGATGATGGGATCCCTGAAACCCCTGTAAATGGAGAAACGTTCTTAAACTGACTATTTGCTCACTTAGTTTTGCATAAAGTGGTGAAACTCAGCTCATCCTTGCTTGTGAAGGACTGAGCCCATTCATGACACTCACCTATTTCCAATTAACCTGCTCAACTAGGTGTTCTAAACAGATGTTTTTTGAGCATTCCTCAACTTTCCCAGACTTTTGTTGCCATTGTCCCAGCTCCTGTGGAATGTGTTGCAGGTATCAAATTCAAAATGCATGAATATTAAAGAAAAACCAAATAAAGTCAATTTAATGTAGGCTGAAAAGAATTTGCAGAGCCTTGTGTTATGTTTTATTTACACTTTACACAACCTCCCTTTTTACACTTTACACAACCTCCACTTTACACAACTTCATTGGAACTGGGATTTGTATATTCACATTAAGCAACGTCATTCCAATGCAGTTTGGGCTTCCTGAACTTACACAGGTCGGGAAATTTGGTTTCTCTCCAGGTCCCAGATTCTCAAAAATACATGGACTGTAATAATAAATGCTTGATTGACTCATAGGAATGCTGCAGTCTAAAAATGTAAGCATTTTTAAGTGTTACTGAGCGTTACCATATATAAATACATAACCTTTCCTTTTCCATTTCAATATCATCATGTTTTCACATCCCAGTTTCTTCTTCTCCTTTCGGCTGCTCCCCTCAGGGGTCGCCACAGCGAAATACCAATGATTCACATGTTTGATCTGGCATAGGTTTACGTCAGATGCCCTTCCTGACACAACCCTCACAACGAGGGACAATTATGTATGAAATGTATAGTTTAAAATACAAAAAAACCCTTCAGCTGATTAAACTAGTGTAGCAAATACTAATTAAAAAATGTATTAAAATGAATTGCCTCCAAACCCTACATTTGGCAAAACAGATGCAAGTTAATGCTGCAGTGCTTAATATTTTTTCCGTGATATGGAGCAAAAATACCATAACTTTTCCTTCCAGCATATTGTAATTCAAGTTGTCAGAAGGCAAACAGGAACTCCACTCATAATCTCTGTTTTGGTTCTGCAGAAAACCTACTGTGTGACAGGGCAAATTTGGCCAGTTATAGGTGTTTTCACACCATTGATTGGCAGCTGTATTTACCAATCGCTGTTCAGATTTTGCAGACCCAACCCTACTCCATGGCTCATGCAAAGATCTTCCACATTGGTTTTGCCTGTGATAAGGAATGGCACACATTTCTTGTCTCTTAAGTGGGCAAAGTCAGAAGGGTGCAGATTGTTCATTCCATTTATCTCGGAGCAAGTAAAGTCCGTAAAGTCCAAGTTGATAGTGTTTCCAACTGTAAAGTTAGAAAAACATGGATGCTTAAAGGAAAGCTGGCTCATTCAGAGTCTAGCTAACTCCAAAAAAAACGTGCACTCTTTGTGATAACTGCACTATGTGGTATTTTGTAACCCATCCAAGGATAAAAACCAAACAGTAAGTGTATGACTGACAAAATGAACAAATATAAGATAAATAAGCATTGTTTATTCACTTGGTGCAAGTGTCAGACCTATTGACTTGTTAAATCGGGGTTGCTGACTTCAGAAGGCGTTCCAGTTGAAATTTGCAACAAGGATCTTGTACACTTTGACTTCCGTGTACCGCAGGAACACACCATAAGTCCCATCGCAATCTTGTTCAATTCAACTGTCTGCAAGTCTCCTAAAAGGTGTGGCCTGGATACAGAGATGGGCTCGTCAATGCAGGATGTTACTTCTCCATCATCTTTGGTTAACACAATATCATGACATGATGTCAGGTCACGTTTATTCATATTTGACATGCGTCACAACAATAGCTGTGTATTTGCAAATTCTGCCATTTTTCCTATTTGTTTTTGTCTCCTGCAGCTCAAGCTAGATATTATTACTAACATACAGTAGATAAGACACCATTGACAGGCAACCAAATGAAAAATGAAACAGACCATTAAGTACCATCCACACCACACGTAATAATGCCAATAACAACTAAAGCGATAAAGATAGGAACATTCACACTGATGGGCAATACAGATCTGTAACCATCTGTGACTGAGCCTAAAATGAAAAAGAAACCAACCCATTAATCCACCCCAATAAGGATCATTCATCAAAAAATGAAGGTGTTGTGCTCAGTATTTCAGCATATAATTATCCACCGCACAATGTGTTTCTGTGTAGCTTAAGAAATACCTATTAAAAAGCTAAAGAATTCAAATAATCCACATCAGGCTTGTTGCTCCTTTGCCTTGACCAGCGCTCACCTTTAATTGTTTGGCACCATGGCTGTAGAGAAGCCATTTTCACTGTTATTAAGTTTGCATCAATAGGACTGAGCTGAATTAAAAACTAAATCAGGCAATATACAGCACTAATCGTGGTGTGCTCGACATAATAAAGTGCACTTTTTTATGCTGCGGTCTGCTGGGGAGGCAGCATCAGAAGAAAGATGTAACACAGCTGGACATACTGGTTAAAAGGCTGAATCAGTGGCTGGAGGGAGGCTGGATGATCATGGACAACCAATACCATCCTCTCCACCTGATCCTGTCCCAACAGAGGAGCAGCTGCAGCTGACAAATGCCATCGCTATGCCGCAGGACTGAATGTTACAGGAGATCCTTCATCCACACTGCCATCAGTGTTCAACACCACAGCAGATGGCAGACTTTAGGCTGAAGATATCTTAAAGATTTGATCATTTTTTTTAACCTATGAGATTGTCCATTGAATTTCCTTAAAAAGGATGAATAAATTTCCTTTAATTCAATTAAGTTTAGTTCAATTCATTAAATAATCCTTTGAATTACTGGATTATTTAGTGTCACAAAATTACTCTGAAAGTGATCTGTTTGAGAACTCATACAGATTAGAATTAAAACAATGTTAAAAACTTAGCTATACTGTACTTATGGTTGATGTGAACAGCCATGTGATTAATGTGAACAAAACTATGTAATTCTCTCACTTTTTAACATATTTGGAACCATGTGACATAGACTAAGTCCACACATACTGTACTGTATGTAACATACGTAGGTATGGATGCCTTTTATAAACTTTAATGCAGAAATGTTACATATAGTGTTAAATAGGATGATCATCAAACCCTAGTTTAAATCTAGAAAAATGAGTTGCTGTAATTTCACCATAAAATCTATTCCCCAAAGCAGGCCTGCATGCTGTATTGATTTCACAGAGCGGTTCGAATGTGGCTTAACAATAAATAACACCAGTCACATCTGTTAGTGTCACATGTCCTTTAAGCCTTCATCCTCAACTAGACCTCACTCCTCGCCACACACACCACACACAGTCCACTCTGCGGGAGAGGTCAGGGAGCACGTCTTCTGTGATGGTGATGGATCCACACCTCGGTTGAAAACCCCCACTTACTGTATATGCGAGTTGGAAGAATGTGACACTGAATATGTTGTTGTAATGTTCGACAACATTTCCAGTGTGGATGCACTACGGCCATCGAACCCTGGGAGTCACTTTTATTCAATTCAAACCAGGCATATGCATTTTTATATAAACTAGTAAACATATGGCTATGATATGAGTATTCTTGAAAGAAATGTTTAATCACTGCAGTCAAATTCACAGTATGAAATAGGAAAAAAAAATCACGAGTCAACAAAAATTAACAAAACAAACAAGGAAAAAAATAAAACTGAATAAAATAATCAAGAAAATGAATTAAAAATGAATAAAATAATCCACAAAATTGATTAATAAAACAAAATGTTATGCACAATGGACAGAAATTAACAAAATAATCAAAGGCAATAGTTAAAAATGACAAAATATGCAAAAAAAAAAGAATATAATAATCAAGAGAATTAACAAAAAAATGCAGAAAATGAACCTAAAAATGTTAGGCATTAACAAAATGATATTAAAAACCAAACAAATAAAATAAATGAAAAACAAAATCTACAAAATGAATTGCAACAAAATGAACAAAGCTGCAAATGAAAAGTCAATGAAATACACAACAAAACACACAGCACTGAACAAAAAGGAGCTAAATAATTAATAAAACATAACACGATGACCACAAAACAAACATGGACCAAGCTGTCGTTAAAATTAATAGTGGACAAAAGTATCAACAAAATGACCAAAAATAAATGAAAAAAAAAAAATCAAGAAAATAACTAAAGAAGTGAACAAAATAATCAAGGAAATGAACAAAAGTAAATAAAATAAGCAAAATAAGCAAAACGATGAGCAAAAAAGTAACTAAACAAACCAACATTAACAAAGCATCAAAGGTGAATAAAAAATGCAAGATGAGTACAAAATTTAGCATGATAAAAACACAAACTGAACAAAATCATCAAGAAAATGAACAAAATAAGAAATAAATCCATTAAAACTGAAGAAAAAGAACTGAATATCCAAAAATGATAAACGATAAAGTAAAAAAAAAACAAAATTTCAAAACAATGACTAATAAGCAACAAGACAACAATAAAGCAACTAAATGAACAGAACTGAACAAAAAAGAACTGTTCCACAAAATGAACAAATTATATCAACAAATAATATACAGTACAACATGACCTTCAGTCATTTTTCAGTCAAATGTCTGCGTAACTGTGGCAACAGATACTGCATGTTCATAATGAAACCAACATCGTAAAAAATGCAGTGAAACATACACATATTTTCTTTTCTAACAACTTTGTGACCCACTTAGAATGAGTAAGAGACCCTGTTTTGCGTCTTGTCTCCATGTGCTGCATATGAATTCCTGACACATCAGTGTATGGCAGGGGTCTGCAACCCTGTGGCTCCAGGCCCAAACGTGGCTCTGTAGCCCCTCCCCAGTAGCTCCCGTGGCTTTGTCCAGTGATAGAAAACATGTTATAATGAATCAAAATAAAGAAGCAGTACATCAGTAAGAAAAAAATAAACTAGATAATGAGGAAAAATTTGCCAAAAAGTAAAAATAAAATCCACAAAATTCAAAATCACTAGAGTGAATAACTAAAATAATTGACAGGATTAAGATTAAACTAAAAGAAAACAATCCGTAGCTTGAACAAAATAATAATGAAAATGAACAAAAATACACAAAATATACTAAAATGATAAAACAACTTGATCAACATGAATTAAAAAATGAACAAAATAATCAAGAAAATAAACAAAATAGTCCCACAAAAACAAAACCAAGAAACTGAGCAACAATAATGGACAAAACTTTCCAAAGAAATGAACAATAATTAGCTAACAAACTTGAAAAATGTATAAAATTTCACATTTCACAAAAATGAACAAAAATAGCTAAATAATCTGAAAAATAAACAAAAACACAAAAGAATGAACAATAATGTGCAAAATGATCCATTAAATGATAAGAAATGGAAGTAATCAACAAAATGAATAAGAACGAACAAGTTAATTGTTGCCAACTAATATGTGCGTCATATGTCAATGAGGTACATAAAGGGTTTAAACCTTTTTTTATGGCTCTCCACACATTTATTTTTACTGTGTTTAAAAATGTCTCTTTAGTCTGTTAAAAGGTTGCCACGTCCTAGTCTACGGAGAGACATTTAGTATTCACTTAAGGTTATAAATACGTCACACAACCCCTTTAAATAAAACATGACCCAATATTTCTACTACAACCATTATGGAGAGAAGACTTTGATTTGTAAATATATTATCAAAGGCCACGTCTTCACATGGACAGAGTGTCCTTTGAGTAGAGCCTATTGAGTTTCATGAGCAAGGCCACACACATCTAACTTCTAATTAGAAACACAGGCCTGCACAAGAGCCCTCTGATCAAAAGCTTAGGTCGAAGATGGCCAGCATCTCAATCATTTAAATTTGAGACATGCTTGACCATCAAAGGTGGACTTGAATGGGCCTCTGTCCCTCAAGACACTACAAGACAAAAGGCATTCATGACGCCAAGTGCTAACAATACAAAGCCGACACGAGGGCTCTTTATTTCAGAGGTGCGAAGAAAAGATGCGGTTTTCTTGATTAATCAAAAGGTGTGTGAGACATTCTTAATGGTGCTTTGAAGAGCTTTAGACAACACACTGCTTGAAATCTCACTCGTGGAAGTAGCATATGTCATAATGCAGAGGTAATACAGATGTGGATAAAATTGTTGGTACCCTTTGTAAAATGACAGAAAAACCCACAATGGTCACACAAATAACTTGAATCTGACAAAAGTAAAATATAAAAATTTGATGAAAATTAACCAATGAAAATCAGACATTGCCTTTGAATTATAGTTCAACAGAATTATTTTAAAAAACAAACTCATGAAACAGGCTTGGACAAAAATGATGGTCCCATTAATTTAATAGTTTGTTGCACAACC
>JAQQAE010012223.1:0-13260 GCA_029823295.1 Pseudamia nigra | reverse complement strand
ACCATTCACACTCACATTCATACCTATGGACAATTTAGAGTGACCAATTCACCTAACCCCCTAATGCATGTTTTTGGCGGTGGGAGGAAGCCGGAGTACCCGGGGAGAACCCACGCAGACACGGGGAGAACATACAGCATTCAAAATAAACAACATTTTGTACTGTCAATATACACTACGTTGTTAAATATTTTACCTTTTAAATGTCAAATTTAATGAGATAATACACTATGATACACACCACTCCTTGGCTCACCATCTTGTTGTGGTGGAGAGGCCTGAGAGATCCTAGAGCCTACGTTGTCGGGGACAATTTTAGTAGGGATAGAACAATTATTGGCTGGGCCAATTATCGGCGCCGATATTCGCCATCTTGATGCATATCGGCATCAGCCAATAAGAGATCAACTTAAAACTGTGTTATTTTGGCTCTGATACAGCTGATGACTCTCTGTCTGCAGTCACTTCTCTTTCTGCAGCATTGTCACAGCACCATATGATTGGTTTCACACAGAGCCACAACATTGGTAACAGCCAATCAGCAGTCAAAGCTCTGCATGCACAGTGCTCACACACACAGCTTGGATCAGGGAAAGTTTTACCAAGTGTGAGTTGTAGAGAACATCCCAGTCCTCCACAACTGACAACTACTAACTATGTTACTACATTACTGTGAGCCCAGTAATGTTATGTAAACATAAGCCAGACGGGTCTGTTAATGACTTGAAACAAGGTAGCTGATAATGTCGATATGGAAATAGTCTGTGATAGGAGTACTATGTGTACCTGTTTCTGTGTTAACTGAAAGATCCCAAGCAGCAGAAAATGATATATAGTTAGATGAAGTGTGCCCTGAAGCTGTTTTTGATATTGCTGTTAAGACAAAATGCAACTGCATCATGAAGCCTACATGAACTGCATGGTGTTCAGGGATGAATAGTTTCTCCTACTGCTATTATATTATTTTTTCAGCTATTGTAACATTAATTGTTAGTGATGTAGCAGCCTACTTTTGACTGACAGGGTACCTGCTATCACATCTTGTTAAAATATAACATTTATATAATAATATCAACTACAGGCTCCCAAAATGCTGAAATAAATTAAGCTTTATTGTAGAAAACTTTAGGGAGCTATTTATTTGTTTACATTTTCATTTATCTTTATAAGACATGCTGCTGAGCCTGGGAGCTCCCTGCACTTTTTGTTAAAATTTCAAAACAAAAATGTCTATTGTCTAAGAATCAAAAAACTATAACGTGTTGCAAATCTGAAGAGTTGTTTAATAAACATATGCTTGAAGCCATATAAATGAAGTTAAATGTTGAAGTTTGTATTATCCAAAATTTTGACGCCAGTATTTTCACTTTTACTGCAAATAAATATTGGCTCCAAATATCGGTTATTGGCCTCCTTGACTACTAATAAGCAGTATCGGTATGGGCCCTGAAAAAACCATATCGGTCTATCTCTAATACCACTTAACAAATAATCAAGAAAACAACCAAAAAATAAGAATATAATCCATAACATGAACAAAAAGTGAAATAAATTTATCCAGAAAATTAAGAGATTCATTAAAATATGAACAGAATCATCAAGAAAATAAACAAAAATGAACAATAGTAAAAAGAAAATGAACAGAAAGTGAACAAAGTAATTAAGAAAATAAATAAAAAAGTAAAGAAAAAGATTCCACGGCCCATTTTGGGTCTGGGAATGACAGCAAAGACAAATGATTAAAAAAATCTCCTTCGGGAAAATTATAAAATGGACCAACACTTATTACGTTGTGGCTGTAATACTTTTGCTGCTAAATAATTCATCTTTTTCTCAAATATTTCAAATGCAACAGTTTGAGATTATCTTTTAAAGGAAATTAAAATATATACCTGAACTGTGATTCATTTTTCATTGATTATGTGGGAATCAGGATTTGTTGACTTCCTATGTATAAAATGAATCAAAAGCAGGAGTGTGCCTTTGATGGTCAGCATTTTTCCTATGGGACACCATTTGGTGGGATGTATGTGGGTGTAATCGGGAGGGGAGAAGCTTTGGAAGACCTCCCAGGCAGGGTATTTCCAGCTGGGGCTGAGCATCAGTACATTCCAGGGCCTGAGCCCCGGATGTGTTGATTAGCTGGAAATGAATGTCAGAAAGGAGCAGATGGCATGCAAAAGGAAAATATGTGACATAAACAGAGGTGGTAGGGACATTTGTGAGAGCATCAGCTATTTTATTTCTTCTTTTTTAGCCTTTGCTGAATTTTTTGACTATAAGTTCAATGAATTATATTGTACCCCTTTTGAAAGTGTTCATATAATTTTGACATGTCCCTAGAATGTGTTTTTTATTTCAATTTGACATTTCAGTTCCAAATACGATAGGGATCATACTAGCATGTCCACATAGTCCGTGTTTTCATCTTTGTATCACACTGGTAGTTCAGTGTATGTCGCCTTGAAGTGCTCATGACATTCTTTTCCATGTTTTCTGACTTATCTACCATGTTGCAATGGTAAATTCTCGTCTTAAACATGCTAGAAAGCGCAAAAATCAAAGTCTGCCCGTCTCCTAGAAATTCTTTGGAGAAGCAACTCGCATTTCACAATTCTCAAAAAGTCTTCGATGCAAGACTTTTTTCAACTAAGCCCAGTTTGACGTTCTACTGTGACAGTCATTCCTTAGATGGTCATTCTCACTGGACTGGTGGCTAATGGCAAGGCTAGTGTTAGCCTCCAGCGGAATGTAAACAATTACAACAGCAAACTTGGCAGCTAATAGGCATAGTCTCAAGATGAAGGGACCAGCACCTGATAGCAGCTTGGCTCTGAGAGCAGCAACCATTGTTAACACATATGCACAGTTCCACTCCTTTGGTCTTACCAGAGTCACAGTTGGTGTCGCCCCAGTTGATGGTATGTCCTGTAAACTGCACAGTGGCGCAGGGGATCACAGGGTGCAGCCTGGTTTCACTCATGATCATCACACAGCACTTACGTACATAATTGTTGGTTGTCATCCACAGTCCTGCTTGGTGATGAACTGCTAATAATTGTAATATTAACATTTGGTCACTGTTAATTTGTTAGTTGGAACAGCACTCAGAAACATCAAGCTACATAAGCTTGCATTTAACACCAAGAAAAGTAATGAAGTTACCTAGCTAAACTCTTGTCCTCACCTCAGAAACTCCAAATAAGGCAAATCCATTTGTTTCAGGAAGACGGTTCCCTGCTTATGAGCTCATGTTTTGCGAAGTAATTATAGACTATTTTGAGTTATGAAAGAACAAGATTAAAATTAAGGGTGGATTCACACTTGTGGCTCATTTGCTGTGTTGTGATTCAGGGGCTAAAATGATATGATTGTTTCAATTTTCCTTTGGGTTGATTGTGTTCACAGGGCATCAGTCTTCATCAGTCCAAAGTTGTAATCAAATGCCATGCGCGAACAAACTGTACTCTCATTGGTCAGAAATTATCTCTGGAAGGAGGAAGAGTTTACTCTTTGGGAAAAATACAGCAACCATGGATCATCAGCCGCTAGTTTTCTTTTAAAAAAATATACCAGTGTTCGCTAAATGAACAAAATATCCAGCCATACTGGGAATTCAGAAAATAACACCCTGATGCATCTGATGAGACAAATATGTGCCACCGCACAGAACCGCAGGGCTCTGAGAGGAGCACATTGTTATGCCTATCTCGCCAACTCCTTCTCCTCCTCATCTTATGGCGCTGCTTCTTCTTCAACTTCTGTTGTTTTGAATGACAGTTGGCAATGGGGTGCATTACTGTCCACAGTATTTAATTGTGATTCACAGTTTTAAGTTAGTTGTGTTGGTTTCTTTGTCGTTTGTGTTCTCTCAGCAAACAAACAATAGACTGAATGGAAACGAGCCGAGATCATCCCTTCCAGGCGATCTTGGCTCACTTCTTCTGTTCTGCATACGAGTGCGATTGCTGTGTTCACACAAGCACAAATGAACCAGTTTTTGGGGTTAAAGGCTCCCTGTTTCGGAACAACTGTTCTAAATCATCCAGGTGTGAATACACCCTAAATATCAGCAAATGAGCAGCACAATTGAGCTCCTGTTAAACACACACTTTCCTCTCTGGATTCCATCATGTAGACTCCTTTGCATATTATACCAGGATGTTAGGATGGATTTGGTAGTTTTGGTATATGTACTAATACCTTAGGACTGCAGGAATTGTATATTTGTGACAATACAAATATCCAGAAAACCAAATGGCTTATTTCAGGTCCAGTTACCTGAAAAGGTGGTGTGTGTTTTACTCTTTTGACACTGAAATTTGATGCCTATACATTATTTTTACGGTGATTTCTGATGAAAGAAAAATTTACAACTTGAGTCAGTTCATCAATCCAGTATGTACCTGTGTGTGCGTTCTACCCTCAGGTGTCCCAGCCAAGCGTAATGAACTGTACTATGAGTGCTGTAAGGAGCCCTACCCTGACGTGACATTTACAGTTACCATGCGTCGAAGAACTCTGTATTATGGACTCAATCTGCTTATCCCATGTGTGCTGATCTCTGGCTTGGCCCTGCTGGTCTTCCTCCTTCCTGCTGACTCTGGGGAAAAGATCTCTCTGGGTAAAATGCAGAAAAACACATCAACACACATCAAATACAGTGTCAAAATAGCTTCACTTTGCAGTTGAAATTATTTTTTAGTGATTTTAAGGAAGATTAAAATATGAACAAGATATGTTGCTATTTTTTTGTTTTTGGAGAAAAAAAATCCATATATTGGGCAAAAATGTATTTATAGGAGTTGATGTTGAAACCACTGTTAGGAGTCACATTTGTATATGAACTGACAAATACATCTTTATGAATCATATCACAAACATGAACACATGCATGTCAAATGAACTTGGAATGATTGAATTCTGTCACTAAATCTACTGTAGAAATTCTGTCATCACCATGAGTTTTTGATAAATAGACAGCAGGATGTACAGCCACAGAGACTGAGTGATTTTTTGAGTTGTAACCCACCTTGGACACGTCAGAGGAGCCACCAGCTGAAAAATGGATGTAGTCATGAGAACATAACTGATACTAATGGAATCCTTTAATTCCCCTGACTGTGTTATGTACACGCTTATGTTGCCTGACCTTCCTCTACTTCTCCCTTTTCCCCTTAATCTCAGGTATCACTGTGCTCCTGTCACTAACTGTCTTCATGCTTCTGGTAGCGGAGATCATGCCTGCTACATCAGACTCTGTTCCCCTCATCGGTGGGTAACATAGATGCCTCCATCACTTTTTCCATTGACAGTATCAGCTCACCTCAACTAGCCATAGCCTCTTATGCTTTCCCATTACACGAGCAGGTACTATCAGGAGCTATTTGTAGTACCACCTTTACTGAAGCGCCGAGAAAACTGAGTGATGCTGATATCTGAATCCCTGCAGATCACAGATTGGTTGTATAGGTACATATGTGCATCATCATTCTGTTATATGGGACATTTTGAAAGAGACAAGACAAGCTAGTGGGAAATCCCTGAAAACGTCTGCAAACATTTTCAAGTAGGTTTTATTTTGATAAAACTGAACAATCACATTCTTGCCTGAAAAAATGTTACATTTACATTTTATTTTGAAAATGATATACTGTTTTAAGTTTCCAACACCACTGTACCTCTAGCTGTAGTCATACTCAAGATGACATCATAATGTGTTTACTTTATATCTCTAACATGACTAGCTGTGTCAAGTCCTGTAAATTTACTTTTCCATGAGAGGGAAAATGGTATGCTAGCAGTCAAACATTTGGACATACCTTTGACTTCTGTGAAAGAACACATATGGAATACAGTGGTAAACAAAGCCAGGACATGTTTTATAGTTTCTATTGGCCAAAGTAGCCACATTTTGCTTTCATGACAGTTTTGCACACACACAGCATTCTCTCAGATTCACATGGTGGTTAGCTGGAATGGTCTTCACCTCACAGGTTTGCCCTTTCAAGAGTTAATTTGTGCCATTTCTTAAGGTGCTTTAGACCATCAGTTGTGCTGTGCAGAGGAAGGGTGGGTAGAGTCATATTAATGCTATTACAAGTACTGTACAAATCTTATGACAAGAAACACTCAGTTAAGTAAAGCGAAAAGACGGTCCGTCATTACTTTAAGAAATGAAAGTCAGACCAAAAATCCTCAGGAACTCGAAATGTACCCCCAAGAGCAGTCACCAAAACCATCAAACACTATCTGAGGTATTATAAATTGGTAGTTTCTTTCTAAATTGGTGGTTTCTGAATGACGGTTCTGCTGGTAATTCTAGTAAACTTCAGCTCTGCAGCAGAGGTAGCTCTTGGTCTTCCTTTCCTGGGATGGTCCTCATGAGAGTCAGTTTCATCACAATGAGTGGTGGTTTTGATGACAACACACCTTCAAAGAGCTTGAGTTTTTTCAGATTGACTGACCTTCATCTCCTAATGTAATGACTTAACTGGTGGAGTGTTTCTTGTATGTGGAGTTGTGCAGTAGTTATGGTAGCACGAACAGGTTGTTGACTCTGTACCCATTCTTCCTCTGCACAAGACAAGTGATAGTGTAAAGCACATTACAAAAGCAAGAAATGGCACAAATTAACTCTTGACAAGGCAAGGTGACTATCTCATGTCTAAGATATACATAATACATATAAATAATAATACAATTATGTAAAATACGTTATCTACCCCTTAATATGTTTTCTGTTTTTAACACTTTTGTTCCCTACATAGTTTCATACAATGTTTGTTCAACGTTTGGATGTTTTCAGTATTGATGCACTATGTTGAAAATAATAAAAATAATTTAAAAAAACCAACACAGAAGGAGGTTGTGTCCAAACTTTTAACTTGTAGTGTATGTCTCTGTAATTACAAATAGATGTTTGTCTTTATTTATAGGACCCAATGTTTCAGATTTAAAGCTTCAGTTGGTAGGTAATATTTTTGTGCCACATTGTAAATATTCCATTATAACTTTTCATAATCTGAGAGGAACCAAGACTTCTGTAGCTTGGCTGTGTTTTTAGGCTTTGGAAAATCCAACCTGTTACATTTTTTAGCCAACAACAATAAAAATACGTTATTGACAGCTATAATTACCAATTGATGTTAAGAATCTGTCAGATTTTTTTTTATAGTGCACAAACATCAGGCTGCAAAAGGATTTCTGCCTGCTGTAGTTAGGTTCAGGTATATTAATAAGATAAAGTGACACTGGTATGTATGAGAAGATGTTTGTAATTACTTTAGAATGGCATTTAAGACCATAAGACCTTGACATGAGACCTTTACCCAGTGGTGCGTTACTGCTTGTATGTTTCCCTTGTGTGACAAATGGAGTAAAAGGCTCCTTTGAAAACAGTCACACTCAAGTGACTGTAATATTGATTGTTTCTGTCAACACAAAGCCATTACTGAAAACACAGTAACAGTTTAACTGTCCCTCTGAGTCCCCCCTGCTCTTACAGTAAACACCAGTGTTATAAAACATGCGTTACTAGTAGGTATATGGTATGCTTTCCTGTACTTTAAGGCGTCACTGAGATGCTTAAGGGCATCTATACATCATTCGCAATAATTCCTGATGGTTGATGAAGGAAATCGGCAGCCTGTACTAAAGCTGCTAGTATCATTACTCCGCTGTGTAATGTCTGATTCTCCACTAGGGAGGTAAGAAAGAGTAGAAAGGACAAAGTACAAGTAAAGGAAAAGGGGGGAAAGTGGCTGAAAGAGATGATAAGGTGAGTAACCTGTGGGCCTAACAGTGTCAGTAGCTTCCAACAGGAGGTGAAGAGACATGTTAGTATCTCATCTAATTCAGCTGGTTAGATGGTTCTGACGCTAACATTAATTCTGTTTCTGATGTTTCACCGTAGTTTCAATGGTCCATATAGAGCTCTGAAAAAGCATTTACTGATTCCAAATATTTTTGAATATACAGTATATCAGACTTAAATGTTTCAGACCATCAAACAAACTTCAATATTTGACAAAGATAACCCAAGAGAATACAAAATGCAGTTTTTCAATGATTTCCTTTATTAAGGGGAAAAAAATAATCCAAACCTGTCAGGTCCTATGTAAACAGTATTTGCCCCATATCTTTTTCCCTCGTTTGCAACCAAGCATTTTCAATCATGCATCTGATATAATTGGCAATGAGTCTTACACATCGCTGTAAAGGAAATCTGAATCACTCTTTGCAGAAAAAGAATTGTCTTAATTCAGGTACAGTGTAGGTTTTCGAGCATGAACAGCATGAAAAAGGTCATGCTACAGCATCTCAGTTGGATTTAACACTGGATTTTAACTAGGCCGGTTTGGGGATGCACTCTAGGAGTAAGGCTGGCCACTCTTGGGAAGTTTCATCACTATTCCAAGATTTTTCCATTTGTAGATAATGGCTCTCACCGTGGTTCACTGGAGTCCCAAATCCTTAGAAATGGCTTTGTAATCCTTTCCAGACTGATAAATGTATGTTTTTCATCTGTTCTTGAATCTCTTTACATTGCAACATGAAGTGTTGTTTTTGAGATATTCTAGCCTACTTCACTTTCTTCTGTTTAAGGTATTTCTTGATCCAGTGCTGGCAGTAATCAGGTCTGTGTGTGGCTAGTGAAGATGAACTAAAAAAATGTACATATTTAATCACAGTTTATGATTTAGAAAGGCGGGGGGGGGGGGGGTACTTTTTTCACATAGGGCCAGGTAGGTTTGGATAGCTTACTTACTGCATGATTTAAAAACTTCATTTTATATTTACTCAGGTTACTCAGGTATATTAGAAGTAGTTTCATCATCTGAAACTTTTAAATGTGGTAGATGCGCAAAAATGTAAGACATAAGAAAAGGGGCAAATACTTTTCCACAGCAATGTATATAATCTAATATATGATACTGTGAAATTGATAGTAGTGTTTTACTATGTTTTATCCACCAGTGTGATAATAAATGATGACAAAAGCTGGATGGATGTTTCATCTCTACATGATTAATCTGTTTGTAAATGTTCCTGTTATGTGACCACGTGTCCAGCTCAGACTCTTGTTAAACTATCTCTTGCCCTTTTAGGGCAGAGTGGCTGCATGTTGATGTGAATTATTGTAGCTCCATGAACTCAACTGTACATATGTGAAGCAGTGATCAGCACTGCTGCCTGAATCAGACCACATGTCCTCTATCATCAGCACTTAACCACAGATAAGTTAATTGTACTTAGTCAATTTGATTTAGTAAGACACATCTTGCAAAAGACCACTTGCCTCATTCATTTTAATTTAGTTTGGTCTTAATTTATAATTAAGTATGACCAGCCATGAAAAACAATGTGGTTCATGGCTGAAGGTCTCATATTTAATGATTATATATTATGTCTGGGCTTCTTCTGACTCTTCACATTGGGAAAAGTGATAAACCCCATAAAGCAGCGAGGAGAGAACAAATGCCCTTCTTCCTCCAGTAAAAACATCCTTCAACACTTTAATGTCTCCTTTACCTTCCCTCATCTCTTCGCTCACCTCTTTCACCTTCAGCTCTACATGTCTTTAGTCTTCTTACAGCTCATAACTGCTTTCTTTTTTTCTATGACACTAACAAATAAGGTCGTATCTTCTTTATGTGACCTCATGAGGTCACATAAAGTTTAACTTGGGCTGCAGCAGCTGTAGTTGTGTTTTGCTGTCAGCTCTTGGCCCCTTACAGTATTTATAGTCATACCAGAGAATAGAGGGCAGGCCCTGGGATATACTGTGGTTCTGTGGTTGAGGAAGAGATGGAGAAAGTGAGAGCACAATGTTCAGTTAATGTTACCCTCTTCCCTCATATGGCTGAAAACATCCCTCCAGAATCTGCACTAATCTCTCTCACTCTCTCTCGCTGTATTTTGGTTTGTTTACCCCTATACTCTGTTTTGTCACAATTTTTTGTGGACGAGTTCAAGTGTTCTTCTTTTCCCTTTGGCAATATAACCCAGATTGGCCTTACTTTCATGTTACAGTGTGAAATTAGCCTATTTTTTAAATTAATTTAAGATTGTTTATACCTGTTATTCCATGTTAATTAAATGACTACAGGGCTGTTTGTGAGGAGCTTGAAAAGGGAAAAACATTCAACAAGTAATAGCTTTCCAGTTTTTAACTTCATGTATAAACAACATAGTATACTACTTGCACTATAGTATAAATATATACTGTATATAACCAACTAAAATGATGTGGATGACACTGTTTTTTGTTTCTACTTTGCAGCCCAGTACTTTGCCAGCACCATGATGATTGTGGGAATGTCTGTGGTGGTGACAGTTATAGTTCTGCAATTTCACCATCACGACCCTCATGGAGGCAAAATGCCCAAGTGGGTGAGTAATTGAAAAATTAACACTCAGAAGTATGTAAGAAACAAAAAAAGTGTTCAACAATGCAAAACATGTTTTATACTTTATATTGTAGCCACATTTAGCTTTGAGGACAGCTTCACACATTCATGGCATTCCCAAAATCAGATTCACAACGTAATCAGCCAGAACCGTTTGTTTCTTGCCTTCTAAATGTGCTTTAGACCATCAGTTGACTTGTGCACAGGGTGGGTACAGAATTGATAGCCCTATTATATTCTATAAACGTCTATATTTTGGCAAGAAACACTCAAGCAAGGAGACAAGATAATCCATCATTACTTTAAGAAATTTTGAATGTGTCCCCAAGTGCAATTGCCAAAAACATCAAATGCTATGATGAAACTGACTCTCATAAGGACTATCTCCAGTGTCTGAGGCTGATCATTCTAAAAAACTTGTCCTCTGCAGAGGCAGCTCTTGGTCTTCCTTTCTTGGGACAATGGTGCATAAAATTCTTATTGTGTATGACTATCAGGTTCGAGTGGTTCTCCTGAACTGGTGTGCCTGGTTTCTTCGTATGAAACAACCGGGAGATGAGCGAAAGCGTCCGGGTTACAAGTACCGTCATGCTTCCCAGCACCATTCCAGCACCAGCTCCATTGAGATGGGCACTGTTCCAAGTTTGACTGTGCCTCTTTCCCAGGCTTCCTGCCCACCTTGCCCTGGTGGCACCTCAAACGGATCCATGAGTCTCTATTTTGGAAACTACCACTCTATGGAAAGCCCACACTGCACAACATCCAGTGACTCTGGGGTAGCTCTGGGGGGGCGTGCTCATGGCTCCCCCAGTGAAGAGGCTGAACCCCCTGGAGGAGTTGGCAGTGGAATGGGGGGCTTGGGAATGGCAGTTGGAGCAGGGATGGGAATTATTATTCCCCCTCCAGAAATTCAGCGAATCTTGGAGGAGGTGTCCTACATCGCTCAGCGGTTCCGGGATCAGGACGAGGCAGAAGCGATCTGCAGCGAGTGGAAGTTTGCTGCCGCTGTAGTGGACAGGTTGTGCCTGGTGGCCTTCTCTCTCTTCTCCATCATTTGTACCTTCACCATTCTCATGTCAGCCCCCAACTTCATAGAGGCTGTTTCCAAGGACTTTACATAGCTGGTTGCAGCAGAGATATGGAGTTGCATTAGAAATTAAGAAGAAGTAAATAGAGAAAAGGAAGTGGAAAAAGAAACAATGAAAAGTACAGTATAAATGGTTCCCAACCTACATTTTGAGTGCCTCGTAGGGCAACATACCGAGGGGCAACAGTTTTATCCAAGGAATAAGGTCATTAGCAGTAGTTATTATGCAGCTCTAGTAATTACCAAGACAATTTTTTGTTGAATTAGCACATTCAAAATTAATAACAGACTCTGAAATTCAATGAGTCTTCTGACTTAAAGCCATTGATTCTTTATTTGTAACTGGGGGATTAAAGGGTTTTGAGTGTGCAGACTTATTGACAGCTGTGCAGACTCCAGGCAAAATGTTGAGAATCACTGAGACCATAGAAGAAGGCACTGTATGGATTTTCTTTTTTAATGAAAATATAAATAAGAAGATAATGATGCTTCTTGTTATCTATGCTCTCTCACTAAAATATGTAAATAGCATTTTTTGCTGCAGTGTTCCTTTTAAAAAAGCTCTGCATACACTTGCAGTACTTGAGTCCAGCGATCTGACTCTAACTGATGTCCTGTATGTACAAATTCACGTTACAAGCTCAGAGCTCACACACCAACTGTTCACCATTTGATCTGTTGTTAAGGACATTACAGCCTCATTCTGATGGTGTTACCATGCCTGTAATGGTGTTAGGTTAGTAACAAAACTGAGATGTTTCACTGTGAATTTTGTTTTTTGCTTTCACTTCAATCAACAAGGCATTAGACATTACTTTATTGTGCTGACACAAGTGTAGAGCCACTTTCTCTTTCCCTTTGGTCTGTTAGTGTAGAAATGCTAATTCCAGGATGTTTTTCACTGTGTCTTGCCTGCTTTCATTGGAAACAATGCAATCTAAAATGTTAAATGATCAGTTTGGGACCGTGTAATAATGAAACGTCCTAAAATGCTCAGTGTTGTTGATGACACAAACAGTTGAAGACAATTCTGTGTCGGAAACATGTCAAGTGGATATAGAATAAAGTTGTCTAAATGCTGTAAAAATTGTCGTTTTCATCAATCGTTAAAGGATGAGTGAAAGTTTGTACTTGTTGAACTGTACATACCAAGGTGTTCGCTGAGAATGAGACCAATGTGCTTTGTCAATGTGTTCCCTTTTAGCCAGTGATGTGAGCGTTCACAGCAACAGAAAATCTTCACTAGCACATCATCCAACACATCACTGGACAGTAACATTTAGATGTGTACAGCACTGCTGTGAGAATCAGTTTTATCTGCAGTTTGTAAAAGGAGCCACGAGACAGTTGTTTGTGTGCTGTAGTCCAATTGCAATGTTATGTCACTTGTTTGTCACTGTCTTCCAAGTGTACATTTTGGCTCTTTGTGTCAATAAAAGTCTATTTATTCTGTGTATAACATGCTTCATATAGATATGTTAAATAAAGAAGAAAGGAAGGATAGTATTCGTTGGAAGACACACCTGCTGTCTAAACAGTCAGACTGCAAGTGAATCATGCTTCATGCCATAAAACTAACCCCAGCTTTATATTAAACTCATCTGTCACTTTAATCCTAAAGACAAAAATATGGTGTATTAATGCATATACGTACAGTGGTACCCCACTGTACAAAATTAATCCATTCTGGTGTGACGCTTGTATAGCAAAAATTACGTATGGCAGGATGGGTTTTCCCCATAGGAATACATGTAAATATAA
>JAQQAE010012222.1:0-13260 GCA_029823295.1 Pseudamia nigra | reverse complement strand
GGGTCCAGAACGGATTAATTGGTTTTACATGTATTCCTATGGAAAAAGTCCATTTGGATAACGAATCATTCGGATACAGAACGTGACCCCAGAACGGACTAAATTCGTTATCTGAGACACCACTGTATTTGTATTAATTATTATAATGATGAGAAAACAAGGGAAATAGCTTGGATTTGTAACAACACAGCAATAAAAGCCTACTGTTTTATTTATTTATTTATTTTACATAATTTTCATCCTCTGGCATTGTATGGGAAGGTTAGTTTTCTCTTTCTATTTTTCATTTTGTCGTCTTTCTGTGTTTTTGCATCTTTGTATCTTTTTGCTTCTTCAATATTATCACCATAACATTTTTAGTTGCATCGCTCATCTCTGTGTCATCCTCGCCCATTTCCCACTAATTCACTCAGACTAACTTATTTATTTTTGTTCCGCCTATAACTTACACCATCAAGTAAGAATAAAACATACAAACTGAAAACATTGAAATAATCCAAAAGCAAATCAGTCACGAGTAAACAATAAAGCCAACACAACTGCTCTGTATTAAATTATTTTCAGCTCTAAATGTTTGTCCTCATTTGTCCCTCAGGTCTGTGTGGAGGAAGTGCCTCTGGGAAAACGACGGTAGCCAATAAGATCATCGAAGCGCTGGACGTTCCCTGGGTGGTTCTTCTCTCCATGGACTCTTTTTATAAGGTACAAACCCAGCTGAAAACACTCTGAGCACATTTCAGCAGACCGATTCGGCCCAAGTCCCACTGAAATTGATCAGCTTATTATTTCAAAGCAATACTCCCTTTTGTAAATGAATTATCCTACACCCTTCCCTTCAGCCTCCCATCATTAGTGCTGATGTCAGCGTAATAAGTAAGAGCCCCCGAGCGATAACCGATTGAACACAATGGTTCATATCAATTACTTCCCTCTGTCCGCTGAGACCAGACGTCGATGGCTCCTCGGTTTCCTCGATAAGCTGAAGCCGACAGAGCCAATACGTCTACATGTCTCTATGGATTTGTTCAAGTTGTGGATGTTTTCAAAGTATGGGGTGCTTTTTCCTGGGGAGAAACAGAGACAATTGAGTGTGAAAAGAGAGGTATCAGCAGTTTTACGAAAAGTGCATGAACCTACAGAACCAGTCAAAAGTTGGGACTCACCTTCTCATTCATTGGTTTTTCTTGGTTCTGATTATTTTCAACATTTTACATCAATACTGAAGACATCCAAACTGCGAAAGAACTGGTATGGAATTATGTGGTGAATAAAGTATTGAAGGACTCTGTTTTTTTATTTTAGTGGGTACAAATTAACCACATCAAGTTGACAAGTGCTATGATGAAACTGGTCCTGATTGGGATGATCCCAGGTAAGGAAGACCAAAAACTACCTCTGCTGCAGAGGAGATTATCAGAATTATCAGCCACCAGTTTACATCACCTCAGATAGTGTTTGATGGATTTAGCAACTGCAATTGGGGACACATTCAAATATCTTGACCGGCCTTAATTTTTTTTAAAGTAGTGCCTTTCTCTTTACTTTTCTGAGTTTTTCTTGCTTTAATATAGATCAGAAGAATAGTTGTAGTGGCACTAATAGGCACTGTGCCCACAATTCCTCTGCACAAGGCAACTGACAAGTGGTCTAAAGCACATTTAAGAAGGTAAGAAATGGTACCAAAGCTGTCATCAGGTAATCTAAAATATGCTGAACAAAAATATAAATGCAACACTTTTGTTTTTGCTCCCATTTTTCTTGAGTTGAACTCAAAGATTGAAGACTTTTTCTACATACACAAAAAGCCCATTTCTCTCAAATATTGTTCACAAATTTGTCTAAATCTGTGTTAGTCAGCACTTCTCCTTTGCCGTGATGATCCATCCACCTCACAGGTGTGGCATACGAAGATACTGATTACACAGCATGATTATTGCACAGGTGTGCTTTAGGCCGGACACAATAAAAGGCCCTACAACTTTGTCCCTGGTGTCCTTAGCTCTTTGGTTTTGTACATGGTAGAGGATGGAGTCTGATTATGTGGACAGGTATCTTTTATACAGATAACGAGTTCAAACAGGTGCAATTAATATAGGCAATGAGTGGAGGATAGGAGGGCTTGTTCAAGACGAACTAACAGGTCTGTGAGAGCCAGAATTCTTCCTGGTAGGTAGGTCAGCAAATACTTATTTCATGCAATAAAATACAAATCAATTATTTAAAAATTATACAATATGATTTTCAGGATTTTTTAAAGATTCTGTCTCTTACAGTTGAAGTGAACCTACAATGAAAATTACAGAACTCTATTCTTTGTAAGTGGGAAAACTTCCAAAATTGGCAGTATATCAAATTTTATTTTCCCTATGTGAAAACAACTGCTCAACACATGCAGAGCTGAATAATTAAAACTTAACAAGCTCATTAATGTGCTCATCTGTGCTGAAGGCAGAGAAACAATAGTTCTGATGTGGATTAAAATATATTATATTATTGGACTTATTGGATATTACGACTTATAGGATAGTTGGAAGTGGATCAATGAACATTTTCACCTCCACTTGGAGGTTACGTTTTCAAGTTACCTTTTTTTAGCATAATTATGCAAAAACTACTGGATGGATTTCCATGAAATTTGGTGGAAGGGTAGAGCTTAGGTCGATGAAGAACTCAATTTTTAGAGTGTATCCAAAGAGCAGATCCAGGAGTTTTTTAAATCATATTTTTAACATTGAGAGAGGTTGCGTGTTTCATAGTTTTGGGTAACTTCTTAGTGAGTAATGTGCAAGCTTTAAGCAAATGCCTGGGTCGTACAATGGTTATGACGCATGCCTGGCATGTGGGAGACCATGATTCTACCTGCATCTTCACTCTGTGTCCGATTTGGCAGATTCAAACGTATTTTCACCTCTGCCAAAGAGGTTGTTTTCATGTTGGTTTGTTTGTTTTGGAACTGGATCTGTGAAATGAATTTACATATCTGGAGTGTGACAATATTTAATGGAGGTACAGTACAGTAATGGTGAGAGGTAGAAACATGTGGTTACCACCAATGTGTTGCTGAAGTAATGTAAATTCAGTGTGCCTCAACCAGATTTGTGTATCTGTAAAAGATAAAAAGTTATATCCTGTTGAATATGAGATCCACGTTCAGCATTATGGCAAATCTGATTATTTATCTTGATTTCAGGTGTAGATGTATCTTTTCCCTGTGTCAGCAGCTTTAAGAAAAGTCCTGTATATTGCAAAGAGGGTGCTGGGCCATTAAACAGTCTTGGCAGAGGTATTTGCTCTCTGAGTGCCGTCTAGTTTCCATCTCTCTCTACTTCATAATAAAGCTAAGAAATTCATTCTTAAAGTTTGCATTTGGTTCAGTCCCCTAATTTCATTTGAGCTGAGTCACAGGTGGGGCACCTTTTTATACTGTTGGTTACAGTTCCCATGATTTGTGTGGATGACCCTTAAGTCCAAAACCTGCTCTAGAATTGTGTGATGGACAGTAGCAACAAGGACAACAAAATGACGCTGATTGTTTTGATTGGAAGGCTGCTCATTGATTGTCACTTAAGTTTCATCCAATAATTAAAGTACACTTCTGTAAATGTACTCTAGTGTTGTACGTGGTCATAGGCATTATATCATAAGTCTCTAAAAATGTGTGGGAACCCTGTATGGTACTTTCTTACACTTCGAGGTTTCCAAGTGGAAACTGTGCTTGTGAAATTTGATTCAACATTACATTCATCAATCTTGACTCTGTCTCCAGAGCCTTAACATCTGCGGTGTGACGGCTCGGGATGAAAACGCGTACAGTTACACCCCTGCTAATGAAGATAAATGTCGCAGCAAGTGACGGCGCCATTGTTATTTAAAAGACTGTTTCTCATCTGTTAAATGTGGTTTACCGTGATTGTTACAGATGAACAGTTGTGGAGACAGAAATAACCCTGTTCCTGTCCTGGTCTGAATTGTCCTCATTGTGTCTCGCCTTACATAAATTAAATATGACTTGCATTATATCAGAAAAAAAGTACAGAGAAGTGTGACTGTTGAATCAACAGGAGGTCATAGAATATTGGGACTCCATCATTTGATGTTTTTGATGTGTTTGATCATATGCACTAAAATAATAAATAAAAATGAAAAATATAGTTAATGAAATGGACAAAATAATAAACAGAATGAACAAAAGTTAACAATATAAAAAATGTAATGAATAAAAATAACAGAAATTAATCAAATGGTCAATAAAATCAACAAAATATTCACAAAAAATTTCAAAAAATGAGGCTGAAAAGTATAGAGAGGATAAGATAGCTCTGTTAGAGAGTGTAGATGAAGTAATGTTTTATTCCTATTGTGTTCATTTTGTGTATTACTTTGTTCATTTTATTGATTCTATATTGTATATATCTGTGTGATTTGTCTACTTCCGTTAATTTTCTGGATTAGTTTATTTAATTCGGTCCATGTTGTTGACATTTTTGTTCATATTGTTAATTACTTTGTTCATTTTAGTTATGTTATTCATTATGTCTGGTCTTATCCATTTTTGTGACTATATTGTTAATTACTGCGGTCGTTTTATGAGTCGTTTTGCTAATTTCTGTTCATTTTGTCCAGTTTTGACTGTTTTGTTCAATTAATTTATTGTTTTGTTAATTTTATTTAGTATATTGTCCATTTCAGTTGATTGATTGATTACAATCAAAAATGTGGAACAGCATAGGTATGATCAGGATTCCTATGGATTTGGAAAGGAATGTCCAAGTTCGTGTAGATGCAGCGGTCAGGTGTCCCAATACTTTTGTCCACTTACTATATTTTGAATGTAATCACTCAAAGGCATTAGTACCAGCCTTGAAAACCTGCGGTGGTCAAAAATCTGTTAGAATCTGTCATGCTTAATGTATCGTCTACTGTGTTGATGTGTTTGTGTCTCAGGTGTTGAACAAAGAGGAGCAGGAGCTCGCAGCCAAAAATGAGTATAACTTCGATCACCCCGATGCCTTCGACTTTGAGCTGCTGGTGACGGTTTTGAGGAAACTGAAGAAAGGAAAAAGCATCAAAGTCCCCGTGTATGACTTCACCTCTCACAGCAGACGTAAAGAATGGGTAAGGACTCCTGAAGTGAGCATGATTTTTAATTAAATGCAGAAAATCAAGGGAAGGTTGACTTGTACGATTAAGGATGTAAACGCCACATTTATCTTCTAAAACACTGACTCAAAATGTTTTTTCTGTCCAAAATAAGAGGAATTTGACATCCCTTGAGCGACAAAGGAGAAGTTGATCATACATTGCATGATTGTTTTATTAGTTTAGCAAATACGGTCACATGAATCACTTTAATAAGATAAGATGCAGAGGTTAAGAAAGAAGATTGAACTTAAATGAACAAAATAAACACTTTATGGACAAAAGTGGTCAAAATAATAACCACATGTTTCTGAAAATTAACAAAAATACACAAAGCTAGAAAATACGCAAAAATTGAGAAAATAAACAAGACGGAGCAAAAATAATGAAGAAAATGCGGGAAACGGAACATAATGGTAAATTCAATGAGCAAAAATTAGCCAAACAATGTGAAAAGGAACAAAACTGAATAAAACAACCAACAATATCAACAAAAATCAACAAGATTGGACAAAATAATTGAGAAAAAGAACAATAAATGTTGAAAAAAATTATCTAAGCAGTTTGAAAAAGGAACAAAAATGAAAAAGAAAATTAAATAAGCAAACAACTAATAATCAAGAAAAGGACAATAAAATTAAGACAGTACTGTAATAAAGAAAATGAATCAAATCAAGAAAATGGAATGGAAAATGGAAAAAAACTGTTGAACAATCAACAAAATGGTCAGAAAAATTATCAGAAATTAATACAATACATGAGAAAATAACCAACAAAATGACCAAAAACTCATCAAAATAAGCCAAGTGAGCAAAATGTATTCAATTAGTTCTGAAAAGAACCAGAAATAAAGAAATGTGTAAAAAAAAAAAGATTAAAAAAAAATTAAAAATCAACATAGTCATCAAGAAAAATTACCAAAACAGAATAAAATAATCAAGAAAAATAATTAAATGTGAACAAATACATTTACGAAAAAATTAGCCAAATAGATGTGAAAACTAATAAAAAGAAAATTAGATAATCAAGGCAAAATAACAACAATAAACAAATAATACAATGTGAAAAATGAATTAAATAATCAACAATAGGAGCAAAAACAAAACCAGATAAATATGCAAAGGAACAATGGTAAATAAAATAATCAACAAATATGAACAAATAATCAAAGTATTGAGACAACAAAATCATCAGGATCAGGGACAGAAATGAATAAAATAATCAACAACAGGAGCAAAAATAACCAAAGAAATATGCAAAGGAATGGCGAACAAAATATTCAAAAAAAAGAACAAAACAGGATAATTAAATAGTTATAAAAACCAGTGAAAATAGTGAACAGAATAATCTTGAAAAAGAAGAAAATTTAAAAAAAAATTCAGGAAATGGACAGAAAAGCGGAAAATAATCCATAAATGTGCAACTCCACTTAAAAAGGTTCCACAAAGTATGTTGGATCCCGACCATAAGTCATTCAGCTCTGAAGGAAATAATCAACTCATACAAGATGTAAATTACCACTGAATTTACAAATCATTGCCCTCCCTGTGGACGAATTAGTGGTGTGAGCTAATGTCAGTGCAGATAGCTGCTAATTTGGTAATTATACAGGATTTAGAGTACAGGAAATTAGCCGACCAGAGAGCACACATCCCCTCCCAAAAGCATTGTGAAGAATCAATCTGGCCGTGTTGCACTCTGACAACTGTTCTCTATTTCTTTGCAGCGTAATTTCATGGCTGAAAGGCACAACACCACATGGGAACTCGCTTATCACCACTCAGAAATCATTTCATGGGGCTTTTGTACTGCAGTGAATGTAATTAAGCCTGAGGCCCCGAGGGTGCTGGAGGGCCAGACACTGCAGGCTGTGTATACTGACTGGGTTTATATGTTTGCTTTTGAAAGTTTATCAGAGCATCTGCAGCTCCTTAAAAAGTCTTACACTCAGTTTTGTAAATATAAGGCATTAAAAGTGTAGGATTTTCACCTTAAAATTATGTTTCCAGAATCTCTTTGATGGTATGTCAACCTTTGACTGAGCGCAAGTCCCTTTCACCATAGCCTGCAGGGGCCCCTTCTGTTTGGATTGGTGCACTGAGAAGTCTACACCTGGCATGTTTTACAATATGAATCCACTGAGCTAATCACAGGGCTGGTTAGAGTGAGACTTATCAAGCTTAGTGTTTTTAGAGTGGATGCCATGGTAGAGACACCTAAAAAACTAAAGAGGCTTTTGACTGAGGAAATGAAAATGATAGTGTGGCCGAGCAAAAGCCTAGACGGATTTTTTGCTAAGGGGTAAAATGTATAGATGTAAGTGTGATGGTGACCAGGTCTTGTTGGACTGGTAGGCCCAAGTCACATTTATGCCAAAATACGTTTAGTGGCTGTGTTTATGAATTAATGGACATTATGTGTCAGCAGGAGTGGTGTAGCCATCATGCATGAAAAATGTTTGAAATGTTGAAACTGAAAATATTAAAAATGCCAACAGTACAAATGTGCTGTGGACCGTGACAAACCATGAGCTGAGAGATAAATTCCAAGCACTGTCGACTGAACCTTTAATTTATGTTAGTAACAAGCAATAATAGATTGACAATTGTAGAGTTCTTATATATAGTGCTGCTAAAATTTGAATTTGTCAGGTCTTAATCTCCACAGACATTTGATCTTATTTTATTTTTCAAGCTTTAACCGTAGAACTACCAGGATTTTCTGAAAACCAAAAACGGTAAATCTGAGACAGATTTACCCATGCATTATTTCTTTTCCACAGAAATGTCCTGTATCACTGTCCTGTAACATAAAAAAAAACAGATTTTAGTTTCATGATCTGAGTCATCTGCATACAGTTGTACCTCGCTGTACAAGCGCTTCCACCTATGAAATATTCGTGGTACGAAAAAAATTTGGCCAAAAATTCGTCCTGGCAACTGCAAAAAAATCATGTTTCGAAAGCGATAAACCGGGAAGTGAACTTTTGCCCACCTGGAAGTGACGTAAACAGTCAACACAATGACATGTGATAACTCTCTTAGGATGTAATGCGGCCGAATGCTAACCGCTAGTAGCTCGATGCTACAGAGCTGCTCCTTAACAGTGCTGTGGCCAGGGCTACACCATCTGTTGTTTACAAACATCACCAGTCCCCCCACCTTTCCTCTTACCGCCCTCTGCCACTGTCTGGTCCGCACGGATGAAGGTGAATCCATCCAAGTAGACCGGCAGGCCCGGTGTTGTGTTGTTAGCTGTGGAGGTGTGTCATTCGCTAAGAACAGTAGCTGTAAACACGACTGGGCCGGTAGTCCCAGCGCTGCGTTGTTGGCTCCAGCGCTGTGGTAATAGCTAAGAACAGTAGCCGTAAGCATGCTGTTGCTATTAGCTCCCTCTCGGTTAACCCTCTCAGTTAGCAACCACGGTCAGCCACTGACCGATTTGGTAAGCCACCTACATTAAGCCACCTACACTGCTTTGCTTCATCCACACCGAGCTAACTGACACCAACTACACCACGTCAACTCCAATGGTCCACAACTAATTTTCACACAACCTGCCGACATGCACTGTATCGACATACACACTAATGCAAAGCCAAAAAAAGTAACACAGTCAAACGCTAACTAGTTAGCAACGATTATTTTCATAAATCGAAGCACACAAAACACTTGCTAACACTATGTTTCATGTGCCAGTCGAACGTCCCAGAAGTTAGGGTCATTCATTCTTGGTTCTAAGATCCCCGACGAGTCCTCAGTTGTTATGAGTTTAGCCTCTTGGTTAGCTTACAAATGCTATGATTCCATTCCCGGACATCAAGACCAGGCCCGTCACCCAGTTAGCTGAGACACACTGCGTCATATATACTTTACACGGTAGTTTTCGTGGGCCCTGAAATGGAATAATTTTAATTTACATGTATAGTGGTACCTTGGACAGCGAACTCCTCTGACGACGAAAAATTCCGATACCGAAGAAAAAAACTACAAAAAATTTGACTCGGACAACGAAATCTAAACCGGATAATGAGTAGTCACTTCCGGGTCTTGGCGAAGCCAACATTAGCCAAGCTAACACAGGCTAATGGCTAACAGCCGTTAACCCAGGGGTGGGCAATTCCAGGTCCTGAGGGCTGGTGTCCCTGCATGTTTTCCAACTGTCTCTGCCCGACCCACTGTTGATTAGCTGGATCAGGTGTGTTCAGTCAATCAGAAGCTGGAAGATACAGTGGGTGGGGCAGAGACAATGGGTAGGGAAGAGACAGTTGGGAAAACAAGCAGGACTCCGGCCCTCGTTGCCCACCCCTGCGTTAGCCTGTAGTCATTTCCGGGTCTCAGACGTGAAAGACCCGGAAGCTAACAGCCGTTAGCCAAGCTAGCAGAGGCTAGCGGCTAACAGCCATTACCTGGTGTTATGGAGAGGCTACTGCCGCTTTGGATCAAAGAGAAGGAAATCGCTGGTGATACTGTACCATCATTGAAGCCATCGGGCAGCGGCGCGTCGGCTGTTGGGACGCGAGCAGCATCATGGTGGAGTTGTTTACAGTTATGGACGTGTGCAGTGTCCACGGACACACTACCAAGTCATGTTAAAGAGCCACTAAATCACCTCTTCAGCAAGAAGAGGGACATGAACAAGTCAATAAATACTCATCTATTTCTTGAGCATTTGCTTTTCTTCAGCTCACACACCATCACACTCGAACACTCTCTCCTTTTTGTCTCTGTGGAAATCAATAGTCCGGCATGCGCTCCATTGACTCCAGTGTGAAGCCGCTCGCCGTCCGCAGATAGGATTGTGACAGACTCGGCACCATTTTGTCTTTGATTGAGGTCCAGATTATTCTGTAGCTCTTTTCCCCTCTCTGACGGTAAAGCAGGTTCATCATGAGGTTTATCAGAAAGCGGGAAACGTGCTGAGTTTCATTTTATCTGATGACAACACTGTGGGGATTTGTGCAGCTGTTCTACAGATAAACTGATGCCTGTAGTGCCTGAGGTGGATAACACTGCGTATATAAATATTCACCCCTTGAATGAGTCCCCCTTTTATTGCTTTTGTAAATTGATTTGTTGTCAATACAGCCTGGCTTTTTTGACAACAATTTTCAAAACACACAACTCTTTAGAGCCAAAGTGAAAACAGATTATGACTAGAAAGCACTCAGAGAGCACAGACCTCTGCCAAGGCAGCTTAGTTTCTCTTCATAGTCAGATACAATAATGAAACAAATGATAAAGTTATACAAATTGTCACTTTTGATCTTATTTTATTATTAGTTCAATTAATTTCCATAATGGTGATTTTCTTCTGGATCTAGCTACATAAAAGTTGAAGATGCATCAAATTCATGGGCACATTACTGAATCAGCAGACTTTCCACTACAATTTGGTGTCAGTTACATGTCTATAGCTTTATTTACTACCTTACAGTAGCTATTCTGGATCACTATTTCTGGAATATTGCTCATATCTGCATCACACTTTGTGGTTTGATAGAATTTATTGCGGTGTTATCCTTTCTTTTGACAAAATTTTCTGGGCGTTAGAAGGGCAATTGTTGAATTTGAACCGATGTTACTATGATGAAGAAAATCACTCCTTGGTGATGGTCCTTGTGCCATTTCATAACTTTTTGAGTTATATTGTGAAAAAACAAATACATTAACACTGACAGAAAGATGACCTTCTTGGGGGAAGGATTGATGGAATAATGGAAATTAAGTGACTGCATAAGTATTCACTCCCTTAAGCCAGTACTGATATTCATAAAGATGCCTAATCTGAAGGGTTTTTCCTAGTGAGGAAATTCTAGGAGGATTCTTAGAATTATGGCTGTTTGTTAATTTTTAAGAAGAGATTCTCTTAAAGAAAAAAAATTGATTCATAAAACATCTTAGCCTGTAAAAGAGCTCCTAAGGTGACACACTGTTAGGAGTAGTGAGGATGAAGAGCTTCTGGAGCAGAGGAGAAAGAGGATGAATGATTTCAGTTTATGACGGCTGAATTTAGCAGTGAAAATAAATGATTTTGTTCAGTGCAATTTTAAATATGAAACAAAAATAGTTTTAATGTTTTTCAACAAACACAAAAACAACAATGAATGTCATCAGTTTTGTTTTTTTTTCCTCCAGTGTTAATAGTTCAGGATGAACAAGAATTAAATGATTTTGAACAATATGGATGTTTTCATACTGTTTTTTTTTTTTTTCAGATATTATAAATCAAGGCTTTAACTGAAAGTCATCTGCACTTAACGTAAACTGAAGGCATCCTCCAAACTCAAAAGACTGAATAAAAATATATTAATGAAGATTTCCAAACTGCAGTAATGCTGCCAAATACTGTAGGTGTTTTCATAAATTTTAGAGCTACCTTTAAAGTGTGATTTATCATACGTATATTTAACAGAAGCATCAAATAGTGCCGTGGGTTGTCTTAAATATCTCTAATTAGTCCTTGTGATTCTCTGTTCATTTTTTCCCCGTTCCATATCAAAGTCTGTTTAGACAGGTGTGATCAACTAATTACAGCTTTCAAACCATGTGTCATAAATGGCAGCGGGGGTCTCCTCACTGAGGCAGTGTTTTGCAGCTGAAAGTGATTGAAGATTTACTTTAATAACAGTTTTGTTGAATTTGTTTTTGGCAGAAAACAGTGTATGGAGCCAATGTGGTCATCTTTGAGGGAATCCTGGCTTTTGCCAACAAGGAGCTTCTTAAGGTAAGAGCAGTGTTAAAGTAAAACAATACAACACTGGAGTTGTGTTATCTGGCAGTGTGAATTAAAGAAGACAAAAAGAGAAATCTATATCACAATAATGATATTAAGCACTTCAGTATCCAATTCTACTACAAGCACAACATAATAGAATGAAAGGGAAAATAAGAACAGTGCATATACATGTTTTGATTTGCTATATACTGTCACTCTTTATCTGTAGACATAAAATAATGAAGGTGTAAAAAAGATATTGTATATAATGTGAAGCAGTAATTCAGTCGTGTGTAACGTTTTACAAGGAGTAATTAAATGTGCAGTGTGGTAATGATGCTGCTCAGGATCAGAGGATGTCTATTTGATTGAGAGAGAAGTGTTTTAGGGCGTCATTTTTTTCAGCCTTTTTAGAGTGTGTGTATTTGTGTGCTTGGGGAGCTGGAGCATGGTGATAAGGCACGTCCCCTCCCCTGAGACCCAGCCGTGGAGCTGAATACCCTCAGCCATTGTCTGCTGTGATTAATTGTGTTTTGTCTGTTGTGTTGAAGTCGATTACAGCCTCAAATCTGAACTGCTAATGGAGAAACTGAGCCGCTGCGCAGGCGACATAAGAGGAGCTATGATCCATAAACTACAACATGACACTCCTCTAATATTTTCACCGTCACTGATTTTTCTCACTTGTGGTATCTGATCACTGTCCACTTGCATCATCCATCTGCCCGCAAAAATGATTCCTTAGATTTTTTTAAATGAATCGATTAATGTATATCCAATTATCACATCTGAGCTAATAACATCCATCAGGATAATGTTGGGTCTTAAAATTGCATTTTAAATTTGCTATCAATCATTCAGACTCAGTTTCCAGTCTGTTATGATAAAAATAAACACTTTGCTTCACGGCAAGTTTTTCTATGCAGTGTAAATTAAAGAGTTTCATATAACAATAAAAATATATCAGATATAGTACAATTAGAGGATAAGAATGTTTCTAGCAACACAAGTGAATAAATAATTAATCAGGCTTCGTGATTGCATTCAAATCATCACTGCATCCATCTGCAGAATTAAAAAAATGACACACTGTTGTATGATTATAGGCTTTTTGTAAAACATGCAAGGATGTCACAACTCCCTTTTTGTAAATTAGTTTAAGGCCTTGTATGTCTTTAAGTTATTTCATGTTTTATAGTTTGTGCTTGAGTTGACATTCCTAAATGAGTAATATCTACCCTTCCCTTAATAACACATCAGGTAAACTCCAATTTCAATATTGCCCACATTAAATAACTGTTCCACCAAATCATTCAATTCAATTCAGTCTTTATTTGTATAGTGCCAATCATAATCGCCGATTATCTCTAGGCGCTTCACAATTCAAGGCCGAAACCTCATGAC
>JAQQAE010012221.1:0-13260 GCA_029823295.1 Pseudamia nigra | reverse complement strand
CCCCACATGACAGGGGGGCAGGAGAGGACTCGGCATCTGAAAGCTTCACAGAAAAACTCCTATCTGATAGATAGGACTTAAACCACCCTAGCGCATCATATGCTGTGTAATGCATTTTTTATGACTCTGCATTAGTAGGAAGGATTAAGATAGCATTATTTCCAAGCAAATACAATGCGTTGTAATTTCTTGCATGTTATCCATGATCATCATCACCTGAGGGGTGTAATTCATTGTTGATTCATGCATGTTTACAATCTAACTCTGTTCTACTAACTCCTTCCTGTGAATTGCAGTAGATTTGTGATTTAGCTGAGAGACGATTGGCCTAAATGTCACCTTTTTGAGCATGGCTGGTTCAGTGGCTGCCAATGTCCGGCCTCATCGGAAAGTACACAGAATCGGTAAGTGGCAAAGGTGGCTGGCTTACAGAAGGCCAGAGAGGACCTGGGTAATACTGCAAGGACAAATCATATTGGTATCTGGATATATCAAGTGGTCAAAGTACAGGGGAAAATACAGGTTTGCTTTGGTTTAAACTGAAAAGCACTGACAGAATAATCATTTGTCTATTTTATTTTATTTAAAGCCATCAGACTACCGTATATTACCTGATGATGACAGTTTTTGTTATTCCTCTTCGGTTCTTTTAGCGTTCAGCCATTGTTCTGTGTTTAAAAAAGAAGAAGAATCAAGAAGCTCAAAACTTAGAAAACACTACAACAATCAACACGGTAGGAGGAGGCTCGTGGCATGGAAAAATTATAACTAAATTATCCGTAGAGTGTCTGACTTTTAGCAGATGAACCTTTGACAAGACAAAACCTTTACAACTATGTCAGGTATATTCTGTTTTTTGGGATGGACAAACATTGTGTTTAAAACCCCTCTTAAATTTTGAGAGAAGTAGGAAAATGCTTTTAAAAAATGTGACAGCTGGTGGCTCACATGAGTTTTCAACTGATTTCTGCAGGTAAAGACGTCACTTCCTTGAATTGGTCTCAATAGAACAGTCGACTTTTTTTTCAGAAATGATAATGTGCATAGACACATTGGGAATAGAAAATGACTTCAAGCACACACACTGAAGAAATTAATTAAAAAAAAAAAAACCCTGTCAATTCACCCGATTTAATTTTATGTATTTCATGCCGTTCATGGTTTCTTGTTTTTGTGCAGTGAGGACATGATAACTTTAGATGCAGGGTTTTCACTACTATTAACTACAGCACCGAAGCTAAATTCATGCCAAAGCAATGCAGAGCCCATCAAACTGAATGAAGTGACCTCCACTGTGTGTAATGAGTGCAGCTGGTCCCCGGTGCACTTCTGCGAGTTTACACGGTTCTAAATTTCAATAGAATTTTTATTTTTTTTGTTTTAATTAAAAGCTTGAACTTTTTTTCTGGAGAACTGCAACATTCCACAGCTGTACACATTAGTCTTTCACAAAAGGCTGTAAACCAAACAGCATCTACACTTTCTGAAAACCATGACAAAGTCCAATTTAAAGGTGTGTAAAGTGCGAAGAAAACTGGAAGATGGACCCAGGCGATTATTTCTAATACTACTGTTGCAGTGTTGATGAAGAAATGTGTCATTTAAGCCATTTTTGTAATTGACTCATTTTAGAGGAAATATGAAATGAGTGTAGTCAATACACATACGTACACATAGTAAATGTATGTGAAAGGAATGACTGATATTAAGGAGTAAGTAGTTTTCGTTATCATCGTGCAGTGATTTTATAAAAATTTGAACCCAGCATCACACAGTTACATGGTTGACGTTTCCATTGGCCTCCAGTGGTGGGAAAGTTAAATGGAAACAGTACTCAAGCAAAGGTATTGTTATTTTATAATCCCAACAATTCAAGTAGAAATGCCTGTAAACATAAGTACTAAAGAGTAAAAGATGTCTGATTAAAAAAAAAAAAAAAATACTACTCAAGTAGTGAGTAAATTCATTCATAATGTGCAATTTATTCCAACCTAATATGCAACCTTCAAGCAGGTATTTTGACGATTTTATTCATTTCCATGATTATTTTGATTTTTTTTTATCTTTGTTACTTATTTTATTGATTTTTGTTGGTTCCTTAGTTTGTTCATTTTTGATCATACTGTTGCTTTTTTGTTGACTTTTCAGCTTCTTGATTATATTGTCCATTTGTGTTAATTCACTTGAGTATTTTCCTCCATTTTGCATATTTTATTGTGTATTTTGGTCATTTGTGTGTATGTTCATTTTACAAAAGACTTGACTCTTTTGTTCAGTTTGGTTCATGTTTTCCCTCACTTTGTACATTTTGTTCATTTTGTTGCTTTCTGTGGTTACTTTTAATTTCGAATTTTTTTACTCCTGCTCGTTGAGGTGGAGCGAAATGTAACTGAGTAGGAGTAGATTTTTTTTTTCATCTCAAATGTAACTGAGTAAGTGGAAAAAGTATTCTGAATGTCAGCTAGTCTGTGAAGTACATTTTGTAGGAAAAAATTCCTCAGGTGCATGAAAAGGCGTAAATGTACTTGAGTACTGCTCACCTCTGCTGGCCCCTTCAAAAACAAGACTCTTAAGAAAACCTAAAGTTCAATATAGGAAAACGTTTATACTGTTGTAAAAATGAGATATGAACTGAATTGTTACAAATGTACAGTGTTAGTGGGGTCCTCTAGCAGACCACCTCTGTAGTAATGTCAGAGGTCTGCGTCACTTGTTAGTCATGGGTTTGTTTAAAACCAGGCAGACAGCCCACATTCGTCGGATTCCGTGTCAGAAATTAAAGTGGCGTATTGCACTCAGTCTATGCTTTTTTAAAGTGTTATCTTTAAAAAGCAATGGATTGGCTTTGTCCTCTGCAACGTTTAAGAAGATGGGAATTATGCTAATTTCAGACTACAATGTGAAAATTTCCCATACCTGTGGTATTGACCCAGGGTCGAACCTATTAAAATGCAAATCTCAGCAAAGTGAAAAGAGCCTGAAAATAGAGAAAGTCGAACGATGTAGGGGTTCCCTCAAACTCTTGCTCCCTTTCAACTCAGAGGGAAAAAATGGCCTAAGTCACATTTCCATTTGAAATTTTAGCTGTAGGTCTTAGTTTGAGTTTGTGTGCCAGCCTTTGTGTTGGAGTGAGAAAAAAACCTTATTAATAGCATGTTTACATCGCTTTATTGCTACCTCTGCCATTGGATTTTGCCCCATTGATAGCATGATTACACTATTTTACAGTTTACATTATATCTACTGCAGAATTATACGGAAGCGCATTGCATTCATTGAACAAAGAAAATATGACCCTCTATCTCCTAATTTTGACTTACTGTACTGATCTTGTAATTATGAGATATGACTGGTGCATTCACTGCCCCTTGGTTTCGAAACTAACCACTGTTTTTGTGGTACAGTATTTAGAAAGTATGGAATTACGCGCATTTCTGTTTTATGACATTTCTGATATATTTCACGTGCATTAACCCAGGATATGTGATTCTGGATGCATTTTAAATGCATATATTTATATCCATGAAGCATCCTGGACTAGTTTGACTGCTCCGGCAGAGAGCGGCTACTAATAGGTCAGTGTGGACCCTCCCTCTGAACAATCCCGATGATTTGAGACGTCTTCATAGTGTTATCTACTGATATTAATGCCGTCCTCACTAAGAAACATTTATATTTCCCTGCGTCTCAGTCCGGGAAAGAAATAAAAGCAGATTAAATCTGACAGCACCACGTTCCCTACTGTCAGCAACAAAGAAGACAGGATTAGTGAGAGCCTTACCTTGTTTGCGTAATTACGAGATCTCTTTTCGTAATTATGAATGCAATGCGATTCCGTTTGAAATATTTTTCTTCAGAGAATGCAACGCTCCGCCGTAGAATTTAGACAAAATGAAACACAAGCTATTTCTTGTCCCCTCCTGTGAACTATTAAATATTGTTACCTCAGTCTAAATAGAAACGTACCCAGCCACGACTGTGAATCTGGTTGTTATTAACTAATTTGAAGAAATGACACACATTGTCACATTCTTAAAAAGCTAAGCCAGGCGTGTTCTTTTTAGGAGACACTAAACCAGACAACTCGGATAAGCATCACTCTTCACCACTTGAAATTCCAGTGTAGTTTTTCATGAGGACAAGTGAATTGATGAGCACTTTAAAGACACAGATGGTATAAAACAATATATTTGCCATTAATACGAGTACAATAAATGTTTAATGCATGCGTCCTTCCTCAGGCTCCATCTACGAACCCCTTAAACTCTCCAATCTCCAGCGTGAGGGCGAACCCCTATGGGAGAAGTTGGACCGCTACTACAATGCAGGTAAGTAATATTTACCGCTTCAGTTTCGGTACAGTGTGCGTATGACTCCTTATGTTTGATTTTTCTCAATTATTTTGTTCATTTTAATGGTTTGATTTGTCTTTTTTTTCATTTTCCTGATTTATGTTTTTAGTCTGATTCACTTTTGAAGTTATTTTTGTTCATTTTTGTTGATGTGAATATTTTGTTCATTTTGTTGCTTACTGTGGTCATTTTTTTTATTGCGTGGTTCATTTTTGTGGATGATTTTGTTCTTTTTTTAAAATGTTTATTACGTTCAGTTTTGTTCATGTTGGAAATTATTTTGTTCATTTCTGTATCTATTCTGGATTATTTTGTTAATGTTCATTGTTCAGTTATTGCTTGTCTTGGTCATTTTGTTCGTTATTTGATGAATATTCTTGTTTGTAGCTTTTGTTTTGTTTTGTAGCATTCACTTTTGTTCATTTCTGGGTATTGTTTTGGCAACTTTTAATTTATATTCTTAAAATTGGCAACATTTTTGCCAATTTGGTTGTTTGTTTTGTTCATTTTCGAGAATCCTTTGTTCATTTTTGCCGATCTTGTGCTTGTTTCTCCATTGCATCGATTATTTTATTTGTTTTGTTCATTTTCTTGCTTATTTTGCTTATTTTTTGTGCAGAAATGGCACAGACAGAGGCATTAACAATTCCCACAAGATCCTGACAATAAATTCCATCAGTGTTGACACAAAACCTACATCCCAAACTGATAAATGACTCCTGACACATGTTCTGGGTATTGATTGGAGATTAGATGTGAGGTCTGGAGACTTTTGGCATTACAGAAGCTTAAGGTGTGTGTGTGTGGCGGGGGGGGGTGTGGGAGGGAAGCCAGTGAGTGAGCATGTGGTTGTTACTCCAGAGGTTTCTTTATTTAAGAATTAGAGAGCAGGAATAGCATGAAATAATGATGTTGATTACAGGTGCTGTCAGTTATAGTGACAAACGTCAGCACCGAAGGGTAGCAATCAAAGTAGCTACGGAGGCTACGTGTACTGATCACTGACAGCTATCAATCCAGCTTCGTGTGATATCTAAACAAAAAACACAGGTGAAAAGTTGAGTCTCGGAGTTGTCACGTTTGCTTTTCCTGTGTTACAGCTCACTGTATTGCAGCAACACATGCAGAAACACACACACGTACAGGATTGGTGCACACATAGTACCAGTCTAGTCTGGACACAGTGCTTTCAGTCTTTTTTATTTTCATTATTGTGCATTAATACTGAAGACATCCAAACTGTGAAAGAACATGTATGGAATTATGTTGTTAACATATAGTATGTCTTATATTTTAGATTGTCTAATGTAGCCACATTTGGCTTTGATGACACCATTGCATTCTCTCATGAGGTTCACGGAGTGTTGATTTGGATTATTTCTTACCTTCTTAATGTACTTTAGACATCAGTTGTCTTGTGCAATGGAATGGTGGGTACAGTGTCAGTAGCCCTATTAGTGCTACTACAACAACCGCACAAATAAAATAAAGTGTGTGGTAGCAAATGTCCACCTAAAACTTACTGGATTTGCTAGTTTACGGTGGTCAATTATAATCACTAAAACAAAAGTCCAGTATACTGCAGGAGAAATATAATTTTGAAAAGAGAGACATTTGATTGTGGTGTTTTATACGGTGTAGTGTGTGTCAGGGAAAATAATGTGTTATTATTTATGCTTAAACATTAAATGACCATTCTATCTGATTTAGAGAGTCAAGTTAAATTCAAAATGATGATAAAGTTACATTTCAACTAAACACAAGCTATCAAATACACCCGTCGGTCAAAGCCAGACATGGCTGAAATCCAGGCCTTCTTTTCACCCTGAGATCTAATTAACAGAGGAGCAGCCTTTATCCAGATGAATGAGAGAGAATGACTTACAAGAGAAGTTCAGTGTAAGAGTTTGGGAGACGCCCTTTTGGATTTACCATCCTGTGGCCATCAGTGGTGTTGCCACTTGGGAAGACACTTCCACATTGGCTACATTATGGATCTGAAGTCCTTGTGCCATGATAGTGACCTTAGGAAAGCACACGAGAATTGCACAGTTTAAATTAATAAAAGCCTAGCCTGAGTGCAGATCAGCCTGCACACTTCGCATAAGCAGACGGAGCTGGCATTAGTGTGCAGAAAGCAGGCTCATGTGTTGCCCCTGGCTGTGTGTGTGGCTGTTAGGAGCTGGTAATACAGCTCAGGATACTACTGTCCCCACGGATCAGAGCTGGTTTTTGCCTCTGTGGACATAAGCTGGGCTTTGCTTCAATGTTGTGCTTCCTAATGTATCAAAAAGTCACTCTACCCCACACAGAACGGTGTCAAATTTACCTACAAATCCCGGATTACAAATGAGCCCTGTAGTTACAAAACAAATGTCCCTTGTTTGAAGCTCCACAGCCAGCTTCATTAGTTTCTGCCAGTCTGCCTTTGCTCCAGCTCGCACTGGCTAAATCTGTGGCAACTGATTGTTGGATATTAAATAGTTTCAGGGCTGGCAACTCTAAACAAGTTGCTAACTGAATTTAAATTAAGTCCCATTCGTCACATGGAAGCTCAGAGCATGTAGTAGTGAACAGAAGTCAGCCCAAAGTGCCTCAAGTAAGTGCCTGAACAATCTTAACTGTAAATGACTCGCTGTGTGGAGTATATCAACCTGTACCTGCAGCTTTCATGGGATTAAAATGGGATTTTCCCTCATTACACTCAGTATTTTCCCAAATGCAACTACACGTTTTTAGCTTTTTTCCTGCTGACAAATTTTTAGTTGATGATAGCCACGTATTTAATCATTTCACATTATGAAAGGGTTGAAAGCAAAGGAAAAATAACATTTCCTGAGACAAACGTGATGGACACAGCTTCGAAGTGGGTTTGGTGCTTCAGAACAAAATAAACAAGGTCGTGAAAAGAGTTGGTATATTTTGGTCTGATTTGTTGTATTTAGCAGTTTAAAAAAAAAAGGGATGATAACATTCTGAAAGCATTTCTTCTGGACTGGAAAAACTGTTTATTCACGAGTACAGTTGAGGACACATGACACAGCCCACTGGCCTTTCCTAATGAACACAGGGCTTTCCAACAGAAGTACATCTGTTTTAATGTGCAGCTGCTGTGTCCATTAGGTTAGATGTATGTAGAAAAGACTGAAGACCATCACTGCAGCTTAGCACGCAACAGGTGAAGCTCTCAGTTGGAAATAATTTGCTGCTATCAGCGTGCGCAGCCTTGCCTCCAGCATCAGCTACATTGAAGGCCCTTAGATTTACGGAGAAAATCCCATGCCAGATTGCACTATGTCGAAAACACAGTGTCGAACATCGGGCTTGTTTAATTGTTGTGTTGGGTGGCGGCTGGAAATGCTTGTCCAATTCAAGCAGGGAACAAAGCCAACATTGTTATCGCTGGCACCCAGACCTGCTATCCAATATACCTGCTTTCTTTCAGTTTCACCAAGGAAAGAACGGTGGAGAGGGGTGAGGTTGGGGGTGACGATGACAAATCAAACCAGTCCTATTTTTCATCCTTTCTTTCCCATTGTTGTTTTGTTGCAAAGCCGCCCCCAGCTCAGTCCAAGGCGGCAAGTATTAAGTCAATGCCGCTACTGTGTTGTTTCTCTGTTATCGAATATAAAGAATGCCACAAGATCATTTACCGCAATCTCACATAGCTCTCTCTCTCAGCCTCATTCTCTCTTCGTCTTTCACTCCCACACCATCGCTACGGTGCCTTATTTATGTGGCAGTGCAGCCACACTCCATTGACTCGGCCTGCTTCCCGATAACACTGGAGGCAGAAGGCACTGTGTCGCTCTACCGTCTGGCTCACACCGATTAAGGGCAGGAGAAAACAAGTTTGTTTTTTTTTCCCTTTCCCGTTATGAGCTTGTCACAAAAACATAAGGCTATCTAGGCTGTTGTTTCCTCATTTTGTTTTAACAGTTTTCATAATCTTCCTGTGCCTCTTTCTCTTTTGCTTTTCAACTTTCAGTAATTTCTGTCAGTGACTTCCTTGCTTAATGTATGCTTAATACGCCCAATAGAAATGTAAATGCTGGATTTAAGATGTTTTGATGTAATCTGTTCCTACTCAGTGAGTTTAGATTGGGTTGTGGTTACTAGTTTAAGTTAAGAAAATGTAAATTGGACCCTGAACGATACAGACACAGGAGTAGTCCACAACCGGTATGAAGGATGAGGAGCGAGAGAGAGAAAACAGGAGTAGAATGCACAAAACATTACACACAGTTGGTAACAAAATATAGATGGCATGGAATTGGAACAAGTGTACCAGGTGCAGTGATGTGGACTTGGGAGAAGTAAGTCAAAATTCTGACAGAATAGCAATACCTTTACCTCATAAAATACCTCAACTCTGGTCTTTTACACAGAGGACTAGTCAACATTCAAGGAAATATGTGCTTTCTTATTGTAATGACAGGAGAACAGAAGATCAATATTAATCTAATTTCAATGGATTAGCAGAGAGATGGAGACGGGAGGCGACACTTACCAAAGACCCTTCGGGGGAAGCCGAGATGGTGTCACATTGAAACTGCTGCTGTGCCGTTGTAGAGGATTTAGAGCAGATCATGTTTCATTCATTCATTCTAAAGGGAGAAGTGAATATGACTTACACATTCCACAAAGTTTTGAGGCTCCAAAATGACAAAAAAAATGCTAATTTGAAGCCCCAAATGTTGACCTACTCCTGTCTACTTCAAAAGTCTACCAGTCAAACTGTTTTCAACTGAACAAAGAATATTTTGGTAAGGGTTCACTAAGTGTCTTGTAGTTACTGTGCTAAAAATGTCAGCTGAATCAGAAGAGGTCGTGTGGGAGCCACTTGTTGAACTTGTTTGGAATGACCTACGGTATGTGCAAGATATGTTTCATAATTTCAAAGGAGAGCAGACGGTCATGAGAGAATGGAAAAGTGAAAGAAATTGCTCTGAAAGAATCTTATCAGGTGGTGCTTCAAGTTGCACAATGCAAACAACCAATTGTTGCACAACTTATTTCACCAGCAGCTTTAGCCATGTAAAACCATGATAGATGAAAAATGTGCAAACAAATTAAAACACGTCTGTTCAGATAGCACTAATTCCAACAACTGTCCTCATACTGAACACCAGTGGTCCCCAGGTTGCTTCTTAGATTGGATGGTGGTTCCTGGACGAAAAAAAACCCGGTTGAAAACCCCTGAAAGAAGGTATTTGGTTTAGCTTATCTCTGCAGTATTTATGGAGTCTGCCTTAGAAAACACACGGTTGGATTTTCTTGCAGCCTGTTCCTACTTCTCCAAGTCAAACAATGTTTCTAAGTTCAAGTTTGGAAACATATTTTGTTACTGCACTATGTCCAGTGACTTGAACTTCAGAGAATATCAGACTAATTGACTAAGATGAGCATCACCTTTTCTTTGTAGCCCTGGTAATACATAGAAATTCAATACATATTGATCTTCTTTTCTCTCAGTACAGAGAAGAAGCATGTAAGTGCATTTCCTGAAATGTTGAACCAGTCATTGATGTAAAAGTACAAAATGTTCAGCTACTGAAGCTTGTGTGTCTCTCTCAGCATTTTTGTGGTGTGAAAAAAGTTGTTTTTCATGCCCGTGCATTTGTTTTCCATTTTGCAAACTCATGTCATAGAAATTACATCACAGGAAACATGATGACAGCGTCAACATGAACAGAAAGAAAAGATTATTGTTAAGACTGACATGAACAACGAATATCACAGTTATGTATTTTTCATTTCTCCCCGTCACATCTGCTGTGGGATTTCACAGATAATGTCTTACTCTTCTTATCTTTTCTGCCATTTGTGTTTTTCCTCTTTTCAATTTGTCTCTCTTTATTTTTTCTTTCTCATTATCTTCTTTCATTTTCTCTCCCCGTCAGTGCAGTGAAATGGCCCATTGTGAAAGAGCAGACTGTGTGCGTCTGAGACATTAGCTGCTGATTTAGTGGGACATTAGCTTGATGGATGGCGAGGCAGAAAACTCCCAACAACAGTTGATTTGCATCCAGAGAAACTCGCAGTCTGAGAACAGCGTTGAGCACTACGACTGTGGAAGCTGTGTCTCATGATGACTTCCACATCATTAAGACACATTTCATCCACAAGATGAAATTCTGAGCCCTGCACGTTCAGAATACCTGGACTTATTTGATCCGTTGTTCTTTTTTGTTAAGTACAGTTTATTTAGTTCAGAAAGCTAGACGTTGTAACTGAAACCACAACTGCGAAAACTATGAAAACTAAACGTAGTTGTGAAAATACTGATCTCTGTTCATTAAAACAAGACAATCAGTGACTGCAGACCCTTCAGTTCTGTCAAGGGGCACTCAGTCATTACAAAATTATCAGCTGGCATGTCAGTGCAATAGCTTAAGAACTGTACTTGAAACTCGCCATGCTCATTGACCACTTAAATATCCCCATCCTAACAATATTTGGGAAACACAACTGCTTCTATTGAGAAAAACAGAAATTCTCTCAGAATTCTGCTATTCGGTGGCTATTTGTACCTTGATACCTAGATCACATGGGAGCAAAGAAACTCTAGTCATATGCTGTAAATGCACTTAAAGAATCAGATATATAGTCAGGATCAAAATTATTAGCCCTCTCTGCAAAAATAAGAATAATAATTTTCACCTCAACTGTATATAATGAAAGGCCATCATATATAGTCTGAACACTTTTCACAGTCTGAACACTTTTCTAACAGCAAATTCCTTTATCAATTGCAGCTTCTTTATGTGTTTGCAGTTAACAAGACATGCAGCACCTCAAGACGAACCACTGTGTTATTACTGTGGTGTCCAGTGAGTGTGTTAGCTATTATTTCTGGCAGCCTTTCATGCAATACCACTAATGTAGCTGCAGACAAAATGAGCTGGTGCCCAAGACACTGTACTATTATTGTTTAACATATAGCATATACTGTATAGCGCAAAGCAATTGAGATGAACTGGGAGTGGAAAGCACAATGTGCATGCGTGTGACGATACATTTAATTTAGTCTACTCTGACGCATGTCCTTACAAGGGCACACAAACAAGCAGTAAGGGCGTCCTCGTCTACACATGGACTGCTTTACAGTCACGGTTCTTTACAAATAAAGTTAATTTAATAGGTCTGAGTGGAATGTCCTGAGACTAGTAATGATACAAGTGTGCACACATGGAGGTGGACACTTCATTAGTTCCTGGAGGTGGACTCCCTCACAAGGTTTATTAATATTCTGTCTAATACACCCTATCAACCTCTTTATCTCACTGCCAATGTGACTGTCACCTTCAATTGACCAGTTCACACAAACACATACACATCCACTGTCACACATACACCTTCACTATCTTTCTTTCCCTCCCATCCCTGTTTTTGCTTCCGTCTCTCCATCACTCTCTTCCTCTCTGTCTCTCGGTAACAAATGACAGTGCAGAATGGATGTCCCCTTCATTTGCACCGGCATAATGTGCTGATGAAAAATGAAGTGATCCCTCCAGACAGATTAGTCATCAGTGAGGAGACCTCTGCAGGAAATGTGCTCTGTACATGTGTGTGTGTGTGATACAGATACATTACTTTCCCTGAGGCCTTCTGTTTGACGATGTAACTTTTGGCCATATATTATTATTGGAAGGCTGAGTGCTGTTCGCATTAAGAGCTCCTGTCTATTGTTCTGTCTCAGGGACTAATGCTGAGCTCGAACTTCACGGCAATTGCGCAAAACAAGTCTGTCTCCGCATGCCTGGTTAGTGCAGTCGCACTCGCACAGCTGTGCCCCAAGCTGAAAAATGTCCACCTTAAGAGATGGCCTTGTTCGTGACAAACTTTCCTGTGAGGCTGTCGAGGTCGGAAGTTGCATAAACCTTGGTCAAATGCATTCACGCTTTTTTCTGTTGCCCTTGCCGCCCCTGTCAGTTCATTTAGCTCACATAGTTTACTGTGATGTTAATATTAAAAAAAGAAATTAAGAGAATTTTTCATTTCAATTCATTTCAGACGACTGAATGTGGCTGTGGGTGTTCTGAACTAAGAGATCCAGTTGGCAGTTCATTTGTCAACTTCATCGCTGTCTGTGGTGAGAATGTGAAGGTCGCAGACTCGTGCTTTTATCTCTGCACCGTGATTCAAGTTTCCACTGGTTGCGAGGCAGAGGACAGTCACTGATTCAGCTGTGCACAGGGCGTGATGAATTCACTGGAGGAGATGGTGTGGAGCTCTCGGTACGGTGGAACCTCGGGTTACGAACGCATCTACACACCAAATTTTCAGGTTACGAAGAAGACATCGGCCAAAATTTTGTCCCGTCTTGCGAAAAAAAAAAACGGGTTACAAACAAGAGAGTTCACTTACAGCCGGGATATTTGCCTTTTTTCACCTAGAATACTGCTTCATTTTGTGTTTTTCATCATGGGATCTATGAACAATGCTAGTGGTGACAAGAAAACCCATAATATGATGTTGATGCAGGTGAAACACAAGATCACACAAAAACATTCTCGTGGCATTCGCGTGACCGATCTCACGAAGGAGCACAGTCCACATGATACTGAAGCAGAGAGACGCTATCGTGTCTGTGAATCCCGCTTTCTAAGCAGCAGTGTTTTCTGCATGACGACATGGAGCGGCTGTTTGCTGTTTACTGCTTCCCTCCGTCCTCCTCCTCCTCCTCCTCCTCCCTGCAGCCGCTCCTCCAGAAAGTGTCATTCTCAATCATTTTTAGAACTAATTTCACGCATTCCTTTTGAGATAATTAACATAACTTCCTTTTCAAATAATAATAATTAGTGAATGTGTACGTACGGGTGTGGAGTACATACTTTATATGGGAGTTTTTGTGGGTCTTGGAACAGATTAATTGGTTTTACATGTATTCCTATGGGAAAACCGG
>JAQQAE010012220.1:0-13261 GCA_029823295.1 Pseudamia nigra | reverse complement strand
CAGGACGCAGAACACAATGCGCGGGTTCTCCTTTAGCCAATCAGGACACAGAACACAATGCGTGTTCATATGCTGTAAAAAAAAAAAAAAACATGAAAATTGCACAAAAAAAAAAATCTGCGAAACAGTGAGACTGCGAAAGGTGAACCGCGATATAGCGAGGGACCGCTGGACACAATATGAACAAAAGTTATGTAAGATGAATAATCCGCAAAATGAATGAAATAGCTGTGACATGAACAAAATTAAACAAAAATATGAAAAGTTCATGTACAAAAAAAGAGGTAAAAAATAAAGAAAACTATAATAAATGAACAAAAATAAGCTAGAATAAAAAATGAAAATCAATAAACAAAATGAAAATGAAAACAAAAAACCAACAGCAACCCAATTAACAAGGCTCCACAAATCACTTTGAGTCCGACGCTAAAACTGGTAAAAGATCTTGATTTCAGATATTTCACCTTAGTTTACTTTATTTTTTGCACAGAAAAGTTTTTGCATTAAACTCTGTATCGGTGTTACTGCACGTCGACAACACCTCAGCAGCCACACGGGCTCCAGTCAGACAGACAGGCAGCGAGATGCAGCTCTCTGAGAGACAGACGGGCAAACAGGCAGACAAGTAGCATCTCCCTGATTGCCACAGGAGGTGTCCCTTACACAGGGCTGCACTCTGCAGTCAATGGAAAAATGATCTCACTCCTTCAAACGCACTGACTTCATCTGTGATGTGAGGCCGACAGAGGGTTGACATCAGTGCAGCTTTACCTGAGCACAGCAAACATAGCATGACACGAGCAGGGAGTGGTCAGGCAGCCGTGTCCGCGCCACGGGGCCCACGTTCTCTCAATGGAATATTGTTTTTATTATGTCATGCCATATGGCCAGCACTATACCCTCAAACATAAACTGAGGAGAAAGAAAACAAGATGGCAATTACAACACCCGCCGTCCACTCAAGGGCTCTTTGTATGCACGGAGCTTTGCAAAAGGGTTGTTTACAACCTTCTCAGCTCTTATTTTAGTTGTTTGGGCTATCGTTTACTTTGTACTGTTTAATAATGTAAAAACCACACATGGAGGAAATACTCAGATTATTTACTGAGGTTCAAGCAGAAATAACATAATGTAGCAGTATTCACTCAAAAGTAAAAGCACTGAATTCAAGAGCAAAAACGCTGAAGCGTTCAGAAGCAAAGTGTACATTAAAGTATCCAGAGAAAAAGTACTTAGTGTGTATGGCTCCTTTCAGTAAAGTAAAAGTATTGCAACCTTATGACTCTAAAGACTCAAGTATAATTAAAAGCACTTATAAAAATAAGTATTTAAGTAAAAGAAAAAGAATATCTGGTATGAAAAAAACTAATTGAGCAGCGGGTGACTTCATAATGTAGAATTAACTACAGCATAATGTATTGCATACATTTTTGTTATTTTTGTTTATTTCTTTGATTATTTTAATGATTGTTTTGTTTTGCTTGTTTTATTGATTTTTGTTCAAGTATGCTGGTGAGTTTTCTTTTTTTAACACGGTTGTTGTTTAATTGTTCCCTTCTGTTGCCTATTTTGTTTTCTGGTCAGTTTTATTTCTTATTTAGTTAATTTTTTGTTTAATGTCTTAATTATGTTTTCTATTTTTTGTTAATTACCTCTATTATTTTCTGCATATCTGCTTATTTTGTTGCTCATTTTGTAAATTTTTGCTCATATTGATCATTTTGTTGTTTATGTTGTTGATTGTTATCACTGTATTTGTACATTTTTGCTCATCTTGTTGCATATTCATTTTGTTCATTTACTTGATTGTTTTGAAATTTTTTAAATTTTATTATTTTAATTTTTTTAGCATCCTACTCATTGAGCTGCAACCAAACATAACTGAGTAAAAGTGGATTTTTTTCCCAACCATAAATATAACCGAGTAAGAGTAAAAAGCATTCTGCAAAATAACTATTCTCAGAAGTACATGTTATGGGAAAAACTACTCAAGTACATGTAAAGAGTACTTGAGTTTTACCAATGTCTGAACAGAATGCTACATAATGATGGAATTTCAATGTTGTGATTCCATGCTGAACCAATTTCAGACACTTTGCGTGGAGACAATACCACAACATATCACCTGTTCCATCTTTTTAATGTAAAAAAACAAGTATTTAACCTCTGAAATGTAATGAAGTAGAGGTTTAAAGTAAGAAAACAGAAATAGGAAGGAAACCAGGTTTTACTCTAAAAACAATGCAAACTACATTATGAGTGAGCAGGTTACAAGGAAAATGGCCTGTAATTGATGTTTCCAGTAACAGTAAAAATTTAACACTTTGATTTTATCTTCAAATAAGTTTAAAACTACAGCAATAGTGGGTCCTTCTGATGTCAGACCCAGTGTCCAACACATACACTGTATAGATTAGTGACCAAGTGGTAGTAATGTCACTTGCTGGTTTCTGAACAGCCGTTTAAAGCCAAACGAGGTGACATTTTGGAGACAAAAAACAGGATGTATCCATATTTGGACAAATAATGGCAGAGCTACAGGAACGTAGTATATCAGGGGTCTTATGGGTAAATTAATGTTATTAAATTAAATGTATTAATTTGCTGTTGGATTAATTACTGTAATTTCTTATTAACAAAGCAAAAAGTTGAAGATCACTTGTTAGAGGGCCCAAATAAAACATATGAGACCATGATGACTCGTGACAAAAATGTATTCATTTATTATTTTCAGAGAGAAGTTCAGTTTAATTTGATGGGAGTCAGGGCTTCTTGGAGCCCAGTGAACAGTGGCCAACAGCAGAATTACAACTTTAAGCTACTTCTGCATTAGCCTTGGTCATTGTCCACTGGTCCTGCCCATAGAACGTCTCATCCTAATATTTCATGTAAGTATTTTAGTTGGAGCTGCGCCACATGCTCTACTGTGAAATCAGTCATTGTTTTGGTATTCCTCCTTTAGTTTTTTGGACTCCATGCCCAATTCATGTACATTTATCATGCCGCTAATAACCCATAATTTGTAAATAATTTATATTCAAACCTAATGGACATAATGGGAATAATAATACATTCGAAAGAGGTAAAACAGTTTAACATGGCTTTGCTCACTTTGTGGACCAGCACGGTGTCGTTCATTGCAGATACAGGTTTTGACTGGTCGTTTTGGGATGCAGTGCAAATAAACCTCAATGAATTTGTTGTTTTGAGTGAAAAAAACACACTAGTGGTAGAGGAATCTTTCAACTATAAATTAAAACCTTTTTAAATATGTCACAGACTCTTTAGGTCAAAATGTAGTTGTGTAGACATAAACATAATTTACTACTAAACTTTATCCAGTGGTCTTGGTAATTTCCTGCTGGCTTGGCTCCATGTCCTGCCGTGCAAAATGATGATGCACATACATACGGACACAAGGACAATTCTGGAAAAGCTCTCAGCAATCTGCATAATTTTACGGCCCATTCATGGTATTTCTTCAGCTCACATGGAACCACAACAAAGCAGCATTCGAAATACTCTCCTGCACTGCACCTTCATACCTAGTTCCACGCAATGGAACTGCAAAAAATGGAGCTCAGTCAATACTAACAATGCAACGGAGGTATTAGATGAATAGGATGAGTTTAGGGGTTTTGAGCATTTTGTTTGCAAGTTCACTAGTAGATTGCACTAACACCTACACATTGCAACTTTAAGTTGATGCAAGGTTCTGTAGATGAAGTGTGTTCATGTTAAGGAGTTAATCTCTACCAAAAGCAGCCAACAGCTGTCATAAATGTAGTGATAATCCTGCAGAGATGCATTCAATGTCTGTCAAAAGATGTCACTCATTATAGCCACATTGCCATAGACCACTGGCATTTCCACCGATAAATACACAGCTTAAGATAATAGCCTTTAAACTATGTCCACCCTGTTTCTGAACTGTCACCGTCACACTGAACAGACATCCACCTTCATCAAGGACAGGCATGTGCATTCCTGGACTATTGACAGTCCAGATGGAGCAGGATGGCATAGGTGCCAGTGTCCGTGTGTTCGCTCACTTCAAAGACAGTGTGAAGCGTCTGGCATTTCATACATGTGGGGCATCAGCTGGTTATTGCAGGTGCAGGAGGTCACCTTTTATCTTTTGATATGCTGTTACAGCTGTGAATGTGTTTATGATTGTCTTTACAATGTTAGACCTTCCATGAATTACTTTATTCACAAGTTACACCTGTTGTTATTAAACCCATTTAATTCACACTGTGAGGGTCTTCTTAGAACTACATTCCCATGCTGCATTATATATTCTAAATAACACACCAAATTATGCTGAGTGATACATAAAAACATACGAGGAGTTGTGAAAATACATACTTATACATAATTACCTTGTTTTATAATAGTACAGTATTTCCATGTGTGTTTAAACATTGTAAGATTATGATTTCAAGCTTTAATGTAACCTGTGTTAAAATCAAGTGCAAAATCTGACTTGTGTATTTAATTGAATTCAATTGAACTTTATTGATCCCTTTTAGGGAAATTTATCAATCATTTTCTATATTACTTTCTATTAATCTGTGCAGTGAACTAAATCTGCATAAATATTAACATCTTGGACTTTGGAAAATACCTAATTGATAGATTTAACTATTTTCATTGATCTTGAGAATAACTGAGTAATTAATAAGCAATTAAAATAATCACCAGTTGCTGATTTATTTGTACATTTGTAGGATTTTTCAGCTTAGTTTCATTCATGAGAAAATCAAAAAGTAATCAAATGGAATAATTTACATTACTTTGAGGAGGTGTGTGACACTAAGGTACATTAGTTACATATTTACAACATTACGCCACCCGTTTAAATTTGCATATTCACCAAAAACAATAACTTTTGCTTTGTATCCTGTTTGTTTTTAATGTTGCTCCTGTCATTGACGTGACAGCTGATTTTGATTTTATTGGTGACTTGAAATGCACCAGGCACCTCTAAGCAAAATGTATTATTATTATTATTATTATTATTATGATTAACTATAAAACTAGTCGCTGCATTTGTTTCCAGCAACTTAAATTCAGAAGAACTTATAATTGTATTTATTCTACATGACTTTTTCATTTGATCGTGTGTCAGTGGTTCGTATCCCCTTTTACTGATGTTAATGATTAAAGTCATTTTATTAGAATGAAACTAATAAAACTGTGAAACTTCACCTCATCTGTAAATATTTATGAGTCACATGAGACAGAGTTTCATCAGCAATGTGGTGAAAACAACTCCCATAATTCTCTTCTACTCTTCTACTAATCATATCTTTAAATTCCATACGGGCTTATTACACACGTGTGTAGTATATTGTTATCAGTGGTGGGTAGAAAACACAGATACAGTACTCAAATAAAAGTACTGTTACTTCATAATTATAAAGACTCAAGTAGAAGACATACCCATAAAAGTAAATACTTGAGTAAGAGTAAAAGGTATCTGTTAAAAAAAACTATTCAAGTGGTGAGTGACTTCAAAACATGGAATTAGGTACTTTAATTTTGATCCACTTTATTGATGATTTTGATCATATTTGTTCATTTACTTGATTGTTCTGTTATTTTCTGTTCTGATTTTGTTGTGTTTTTTTTTTTTTTTACATTTTCTTGGTTATATTGTACAGCCTCATTAATTTGTTTTATTATTTTGATCAATTTTGCCCATTTTGCTGTGCATGTTGTTGATTTTTGTTCAGTTTGGTTTACCTGGTCATAATTTGTCACTTGTTTACTTGTGTTGGTTGTTGGTTATATTGTGCATTTTTATTAATTTTCTTGATGACTTTTTCTTTAGTTTGCTTTATTTAGCTCATTTTGTTGTGTATTTTGTTACTTTTTCATTTATTTTGCTGACTTATGTCCATTTGTGTTTAGTTTGCTCCTGTTTTTTATATTTACTTTAATTTTTTTTTACTTATATGTTGGATCTCAAGTAGGTTTTTTTTCATTGTTCATTTTACTCATTGAGCTGTAAATTTTCATCATCAATGTAACTGAGTAACAGTAAAGCATTCTGTAAAACAACATATCTGAGAAGTAAATGTACTTGAGTACTACCCAAATCTGATTATCATGGTTAACAGAGAGCAGGACACACTGAAAGACATTTTTTAATGTAAACTCCACAGCACCATAGTGGACAGGGGGACATCTGTGGTCAAGCTGAGTGACCTTGTGATATCAGGTCTCCTAGCTCCGGATAAACCCAAACCAAACACAACCGCCCACTTGTTCAGACCTCCAAACACGCTCGTGTGTTGTTTTGGTGGAATGATCTGGAGGCATTGTTTACAACATAGAGTTTACAAGGATTGAGAGGCATTACAAGCAGGAATCCAACAAAATTAGACAAGCTCAATTGTGGACACACTACCATACAGGATTGCAAAACCATGAAACCCCAGCAGAAAATGTGGAGCAGGGCTCAGAAAAGCTAAAATAACTTGCTATTAATTTGGGTTTTGTCTGATTTTAACTCAATACTGAGCTTTCCATTATGTGGTATTCATAATAGACATCTTCCTCCTCAGGATGGCAAACATTACTACCCTCTACACATCCAGCCTTTGATTAAACAGAGGCACTTCTGATGAGAGGGATGCCATGCCCCGAGGCCGGCCCCATTGGTTTTCCCCTTGTATGGATAGATAAACCAGCTGCATCACTATAAATGACATAAGATGGGATTTTTTTGTCCACCCAAATTAGCATGGAAATGAAGTGGAAAATAGGATATAAATGGAAATGTGGGTGAGTGGGGCCTGGTGCTGACAATAGGAGCGTTTACACAAAAACCAGAGCTATGTGAGCAGCAAGTGACCAACAGAGACATTAACAAGGCTGCTCTGTGTCGTCTTCTCAGAGCCGTCCTGCCTTTGGAACAAAACAATGGCTCTTACAGCACTCTTCAGAGGCACTGTGTTAATATACATGAATATAAGCACATGTGTCTTTTATAGTCTTAGAGCTAACATGAGAAAAGTCATTTTATTTGAGGGACCATAACATGTTTACTTATGTTAACTTATGAAAACAGCTTTAACACTTGGCCTTGACTGATTTCTTTATATCATCGGCAAAAACCTGCAAATATAAATGAAAATATATTACAACTTGTCTCCCTTTGATTTAAAATTCTGAATTTGTTTTAAAGTCAGCGATGGTATGTTCTTGAATAATCCACTGTATTTTGCAATTCACAGTGCTTTAGTGCAACAGAATTAGTAGAAAACATATTAACAATAGAACTTTTTATACTTTATTTTGTCTTAACAAAAAATGATGTTTTGTGTCTGACAAAAGATACTGGTCAACCATATCAATGCTTTTTGCTAGTTAAACTTAACCAAGACACTTTCTCCCATTTGTTCAAATTCTCAGTTGTTTTCGTGGGTGTAAATCTATGTAGGAGAGAGTTTAGAGTCAGCTTTGTGTTTTGTCTGGCAGCTCAGCTGGGCCAATGCAGCTGCATGGCAGCCACTGCTCCACAGGGCTGCCAGTCAAAAACACCCCAATAAATGCTATTGTGCTCACCTGATTGATCTTTCACAAGCCCAGTGCAAGCCAGACAGGCTGACTTTGGTGGGTAATGGCAAGGAATGGTCAGCGAACAAACAAGTAAGCCAGTGTCTGCCGCAAAGGAGGCTGGGCCGCAGGTGGCTAGGAGGCACGCTTGGGTTGGCGCGCTAGCCTTCGTCAAATGCCAACAGTGACATTTCCTGACTATGGCTGTGCACAAGTAGGCATCCCAGCAACGGTGCAGCGTCCTGGGAGAATGAAGAACAACCCTTGGGCGGATTTAACAGCGCACACAATGACAACAAGCAAAGGGGAGGGGTATGAAAGCGCACAAACATGGGCACATGCATTAAACATGAATCACACATGTTCTCATAAAAAACACTAAATAAAGATCTCTTTCTGTGTCATTCCTTTCCTTGACACACACATACACACACCTCAAATGAAGTTCATCTGTTGGTGGGGGTGGGCGGGGCTCAGCGCAGTCTGTCTGGCGTGTTGACTGAACATCCCTGCCAGGAATTCCACAGGGGAGGTGCATCAGTGGGAAATCATCTGATGTGTCTCTGTGGTCAAACCAGCACATAGTAACAGTTGTTTACAGTCGACTCCAGTATCTGGAGCACAGAGGCAGAAGATGAAATCAAACCTGCAGTGATTCACAGATACTGTACTTCTTCCCTGTGATGAAATATGTAGATCAGGTGTGATCAAGGTACCATTTAGTTTCTGCTCAGGGCGGCTCTCTATGACCACCATGATCTATGTTACTTTAACGCCCCTAAACAACAATACTATCATTCCAGGAAGGTTGAAAGTTCAAATGCTCCTGCATTTGACCATTAAAGGAAGTGTTCTTTAGGATTTAAAAATCACGCAACAAACAGGACTGGCTCTATTTTGTCGGGAGTTATTTTCAGGTATGTATTGTTTGCTAAAGCGGAAGATATGGAAATAGTCTTCTTGATGTAAACCAGGCACCTTGAGTGTAGAGAAGACAGGACACGAGGCAGCCCTGGGGGTCCAGATTTGGCAGCATGGCATAGTGAGGATATGAAGTGACGTGAGATGGATATTATTTTTGGTCAGTGTAGAGAAGAAACTTGGAAAGGTTTGTCTCACACACAGAGATGCAAGGCAGTAACAAGGGGATGTAAAACACACCCACACAGATTACCCTGTGGTTCACACAATAACTGTTTGCATTAGCAATCATTTTCCAGCTGGTTTGGTGCAGAAGTGAAGCCGCTCTTCCTCCCAAGCTCATTCCACACTCAAAACAAAGAGGACTCAGAGGTCAGAGCTCCAGATCTGTTTTAATTGGTTTAGATTTTTTAAAAGTCTTTGATGGTGACACTTATGACATTGTATGATAGGCAGAGGGTTTGTACTCAGGGACATTTACTCTTTTACATGTACTTGAGTAGTTTTACCCAAAAAAAAGTTGTTTGCAGAGTAGCAGAATACTTTTCACTTATATTCAGTTCCATTTGTCAAGAATAAAATTTACTTTAACTATACAGTTAAATAAGTAGGGGTCATTTTACACTTCAGTTTGTTTACCACCAAATGATGAGGAATGACAGTTTTATTATTTTATTTTAATTGTTAAACATAACTTGTGGGGTACCACAAGGGTCACAACTAGTATTGTACTTAAAAAACATGGAAATGAATGTGAAACATGTTAAAATGCATTTTATTTGCTGAAACTCTTACACATTCAAGCACAAATATTTCGCGATTTCAACATTAAAGAGTCAAGAAAGAATAAGAAGAAGTATTACATTTAAAACAAAGTATATTGGAATATTTCCCCTAGAAAAGACTTTATATGTTGCAGGATATGAATATAAAAGGTTTGATTTAGATTTTGGTCCTATTTGTCGACACAGAGCACTACCTTTTTTGCAGCAGGATGAAGCCGGATTCACATGGTCACATGCTGCTTGGCTACAAAAACAAAAGCTCAGATTTGATTCTTTTGAAAATCCGACAACATATAGCAACATCACAATGAGCAGAATGAGATAAGGTTTAAAACTGATAATGCCCAGACTTAAATTACTGTATATGTGTTTTTGATTTTGTTCCCATGACGATTAATCCTCACGGCACTAAACAAGGACGCCTGATTTTAATTCAATAGGACGTGCAGAGTTTAACTTGAGCATACGCTGTGCTTTTAATGAGTTACTGCATAGGGGCAGTGCTGCAATAAAAAGAGCATAAATTTAGATTATGTTCCTTTCTTGGGTTTCCAAATTATGAAATAAGACATGGACAGTGGGAACAAAGAGCGAACAAGACGGTGGATTGTATTTTATCAGCAGCTTAAAGTAATGTGATCTCAGAGGGAAACATACAGTAGCACTGAAAACAGTTACAGTAAACAAGTGTGAACACCTGTACTTGAAAAAATGTGAACCTACCAGTTATAGTGAAGCTGATACTAAGCTCATTATGTAGCAAGTCAATCACAAGACAAGAACGAGATTATATGACTGAAGTGGAGACTCAGCCTCCCGGGGAGATAATTATTAGTCAGGCATCTCTCGAGCCCTGAAGACGGAACCAAAATGAACAAGATTTACATGAAAAAAACAACAAAATAAGCAACAATGTGATCAAAATTGAATAAAATCATCAGGAAAAGAATAAAACAAGCAACAAAGTGAACTGGACTGGATAAGACAAGAAAATGAACAAAATAAGCACCGAAGTGAGCAGAAATGAGTAAATTAACAAGAAACTGAACAAAATAAGGACTGAATTGAACAGAAATTAGTAAAATCATCAAGAAAGTGAACAAAATAAACACCGACGTGAACAGAAATGAATAAAATCATCAAGAAACTGAACAAAAGATGTACTGACGTGAACTAAAATGAATAAAGTCATCAAGAAACTGAACAAAATAAGCACCAATGTGAATAAAAATGAATAAAATCCTCAAGAATCTGAACAAAATAAGCACCGATGTGAACAGAAATGAATAAAATCATCAAGAAACTGAACAAAATAAGCACCAACATAAACGAAAATTAATAAAATAATAAAGAACCTGAACAAAATAAGCACCAACGTGAACAGAAATGAATGATATCAAGAAACTGAACAAAATAAGCACCAACGTGAATAAAAATGAATAAAATATCAAGAAATTGACCAAAATAAGCACCGACATGAATAAAAATGAATAAAATCATCAAGAAACTCAACAAAATAAGCACCAACATGAATAAAATCCATCAAGAAACTGAACAAAATAAGCACCGACATGGACAAAAATAATCACTGACGTGAACAGAAATGAATAAAATAATGAACAAATTAAGGGCCAAAGTGAAGAGAAATGAATACATTTATCAGGAAAATAAACAAAGTAAGCACCAAAGTGAACAGAAACAAAGAAAACAATCGAGGAAATTAACAAAATAAGCAACAAAATCAGCAAAAATACATATAGTCTATGGAGTCCAGGAGTAAAACATGGGCATTTGTACCTATAACAGCCACCAGGTAGAATTTACCCCTACTGAAATACACTGCCTTTGACACAATTTTTGTTTAAAGATTGTTTCTAAGCCCCAGTATTTGTCTGTATGCGATCTGAAATATATGTCAAATATTTATAACAGTCTACAATGGAAAACAGGGAGAGATTTACGTAGTACCTTCAAAAACTTTTCTACGAATAACCCTGGCCAACTCTAGAGTCATTCAAAAACTCTGTTGATATTCGATGTGTTGATTATGGATCTCGCTTCCAGTAAATCTCAGTGTGATGCCCTTGTTTTGTCAAAGATGCTCATTTGTTTATCTTCCACCATCTGCCTTATCGGGAGTGTGAGACGAGGAGGACGAGGAGAGACGAAGAAAGAGCTGCAGAGAGAGGGAGGGAAAGGGGCCGAGACAGAGCAGTGCTGTCGATGAACCGTCCACATAGAACCATCCCCCACACACATGCCTCGACCTTTCATTCTAAGAATTTTTTTGCACTCTTTATCTATAACTCATCTTGTTGGCTTGTTATTTTGTTTTTTTAAACACTTTTTATCATATACACCTGCTTCACTGTAACTGTTTTTAGCTGCTTTACCTCTTCGTATCGTTCAGTTTCGCAAACACACACCCTTACACACCTCACTCTGTCTCTCCATAACCAGAACAGCTGAAGCCATAATAACATTTCACCAATCCATCAAGCACAGCCAGCTTTGATCAATAAGCACTTTGAGTTCACTCCACAGTGTTGCACTGAACTTAAAATGTCTCCCGTCTGTCTCTGTCAGTACTTATCTCTTTGCTGACAAAGCTTTATGGACTCAGAGGTAGATGACTATTACAATAGAATTTACAATGCGTTTCAGCACTGCACTATGAGCATAATGTAAATGAAATATGGCTGATCTATGGCCCAATCTATGAAGTGTAGGCTGAAAAAAGATGATTGCTCTCACACAGTCACGGCATAATAGAAGTTGGGCTGTATCTTTGGAGATATATTAACAAGCCAGTTTAATTCTTACATGTCCGTAGAATGTGTATTTCACTACATTTTTCCTCATGGAAATGAATAGGGGAGTCAAACAGAGCAAGAGTAGGACTAATTACCGACAGTGGAGAAAGGCTCTGTGATTATTATTTTTTTAATTCTGCTTAAACTGCGATTGTTCTGAAACCACTTGCACCACATTCACAATTTTTGACAAAAACGTATGCACCCGTATGTAGTTTCTGAAAATGTGCTCAGTAAAACCCTCTGACTAACAGAATTTAAATGATCAACCTTTGACTGACAGAATGTCCAGCCAACTGCTGCATTAAGCGTGATATTATTTCATCTAAGCCTCGTGCTACTGGTGGTGACAAGGATTGGGTGATTTGAGCAACTGCTTGGGACAGTTTGTCACTGTTTAACTGACAGTGAGGCGAGAGATGGCACCTGTGACTGGACAGGTACCATAGCAACCATTATGATTGACAGGTTTGGATACTGTGGTGCTCAAAAGTTTGTGAACCCCTCAGAAGCACAGGTTGTATATGTATATTAGTGGACAAAGTGACCATGATGTCACCCATTGGTTTCTGAACAGCCATTTTGAGGCCAATTGGGTCGTCACTTCCCAGAGGACATTTTGGTGCCAAAAACAGGATGTAACCATATTTGGACAATTGGTGGCTGAGCTACTGGAGTGAAGTATGTCAGGGGGCTCAGGTGTAAGCTAATCACTAGCTTACTGACATGGTAAAACGTCACCAAGCATTGCCAAACAAAGTCATTTTACAGTGTTGTTAGTGTAAACACCCACAACTACAGACGAGTGTACCTCAAGTAAAACTACGTTCTGTTGATTACATAGAAGATACATAGGTCCACTTGGTCTGAATCCACAGTTGAGTTGAGTTACCATGATGACCTGCCAATCAAACCCCAGCAAAGCAGTGATCTGTCAGATTATTTGTCATAATCCACTGCCTGGCCCAAAAAAAAGTCACCACCTGGATTTAACTAAGCAAATACAGTGAGAGCATTTCCACACACACAATGCGAAGGGAACTCAAGGGATTGGGACTGAACAGCTGTGTAGCCTCAAGAAAACCGCTAATCAGTGAGACTAACCGGAAAAAAAGGCTTCAATTTGCTGGGGAGCATAAAGATTGGACTCTGGAGCAATGGAAGAAGGTCATGTGG